>JASDQU010242290.1:17369-65037 GCA_032191745.1 Picea mariana
AGAAGATACACAATACAAGAGAGACACAGATTTATGTGGTTCACCTAGTGTGGGCTATGTCCACTAGAGAAATTTCCAGGTCCTTCCTTTATTATTATCCAATAAATGAAGGGATACAACCTACAACAAAACCCGTTGTAACTTCCTCTTCTTTCTCTCACAGCCTCCTCTCTCATAATACAATATTCGCCATCAACCATATCCGCAATACATTTCCCTTATAAAAGAGGGTTGCCTTCTAGGGAAAAAAACCCTAACATAATCTTTACCATTAGATCTGTGACCTTATAATGAATGGTCCAGATTTACAATGAAATTACAATATACATTTACAAGGCAATTTTTCCTTCGGGGGCTTCGCCCTCGAACCCCCGCTGGGGGCCCACTTGCCTCCATACCCCCCAGCTGGGGGGATAGCCCCCCCAGACCCCGCAAAGGAGGTACCCCCCCTCTGCACTCCCCCGCGTGGAAGAGTGTACATACTTCTAGGGTGTAAATACTTCATGGGGTATAAACACGGTTGAAAGCAAGGACCTCTGGATCAGGAAGATAATCAAGCTCCACAAACAACATACTCTTTCTTAGGGAAAAACACTATTGTGTAGATTACTTAACAGGTAGAGAATAAAAGAAATAAATTATAACTAAGATGTTTCATGGCCTTACAATACTTAAATTGCAGTGTAGATTACTCACATAAAGAATAAAAGAAGGGCATTATAGCTAGGATGTTTGATGGTCTCACAATACTTAAATATATCAAGTACAAGTTAACCTAAATCTACCATAACAATGTCCTTGAATAATAAAAAGAATAATATTTTGAATATTTTCAAATTATTTGAAACAAAATTACAAATCCTATTAACATAAATTTTTTTTAGAAATAACAATTTATTTATGCTCATACTTTATCTTTACCTTAATACCTCTTCTAGTCTTAAGTTCGTCACATACAACAACATATTTTTGGAAACCCCATAGATTACACATTTCCATAGCTTGCACGTCATGTACAACAACATAATCTTTCACCACAAGAGACTTAGTTGGTGTTATCTTGTATTTCATGTTATCTAAATTTGGAAATGAGAAAATAAATGCACCACAACTAAAAATGAACAACATAATCTTTCACCAACAGACTTAGTTGGTATTATCTTGTATTTCATGTTATCTAAATTTGGAAATGAGAAAATAAATGCACCACAACTAAAAATGATGAGACAGAAAAATGATGCCACATAAGACAAAAATTCCAAATTAACCATATAAACAACTTTTAGAGTGGAAAGACTATAATTTTTCAAAGATAAATAGTAAAAATAAATAAATAAATTTTGTTTTATGACTTTTGGTTTTTAGGAGGGATAAATTTTATATTATTATAAATAATTAGGAATCTAATTAAACCATATTTAACTTAATTAAAAAAAAAAACACAAGAAAGATTATAACTTTAAATATAAAGATAAATAGTAAAAAAGACTAAATAATTTTTGTTTTAATAAGATAGGAATCTAATTAAATCATATTTAGGTTGTTAACTTAAAATACCAAAAATACTCACCTTTTTTAGAAAGGTTCAATCAAATGAAATAAGTTTTGCATTATCATGAAAATATTTGGCTTTCCTAAACAAAACACAAAGCTTCAATCAAATGCAATAAGTTTTTCATTATCATGAAAATATTTGGCTTTGCTAAACAAAACACAAGTGCATGTGATGATTGATTCACAACAGGATTTTGAGGTTTAGTGACAGCTCTTCTCACGCACTACCAAGCAACACGAGACCTAGAGGAAGGTGTTGGACATATTATCATTGATGTCAACAGTCATGATAAGTTGTTATGATGGCAACATGAATCAGTCATGAACAATTATGCACTTGGCATTAGTGTCAGAATGGACAATAAGGTTTGTCCATGTGTAATGAATGGTCAATAATGGAAAGAGAATGCAACAGAGAAGCGAGGTTAATCTCAGGAGGAAAAGTATACTAAATATCGACAGAAGAAAATCACCTTAAGGCTGAAGAAATTCGTGATTATTGTTGATCACGATAGGATCAACGATGATCCTATGATCAAAGCTCAAGAGAGATAGTGCTGCAGAAATCCCACAGGAGAAAATCTTACTGAATAAGGGAAACCTTTATAAAAGATCAAGCAATGGGAGTCATTCATCCAAAATTTGGATGCAAACTCGATTGTTGGATCATAGAGGAAACTTGTGTAAAGAAGAAAAAGAATCTTGTCCGTTGATGTAGATTTCAGGACAATTCAACAATCTTCAGATTGAGGGGAATTCAGAAGAATTAGATATCAACTATCAGATTTGAATCAAGAGCTTCAAAAGATATCTTATTCGTTGGATTAAAACTGAGTAGAACAAAAGTCAACCCTGACGTTGACTACTTCGGAAAAAAGAAGCCTAGAATGGGTAAGATTACCTGAAGGTCGAAGTCTCGAAGTGGACATGAGTCGTTTGATCCAAGGAACACTTCACATAATATACCAATCATTGGATAGAGTAAAGTGGAAGGACAATGGAAGCCACAAATGTTTCGAAGAGCACATAAGTCGTCTGATCTAAGAAATATTTCGGAAGTCATATTGACCGTTCGATCTATATAAAGTGGAATTTGTCAAAGTATATATATTTATATATAATTGATTGAATGAAGGTTCATTCTATCAGGTTGGTTCCTATTTACAAGTTGGGTCTTGAATGAGGATTGGATTCCTCACATCTCAGTTGGATCTAAGATCAACAAGTTGAGACTTGTTATGATGAATATATTCAAAGATTGATCTTATGTATTCATTCAAGTTAAATAAATAAACACGATATTTATTCTTTTATATATTGGTTGAGAAAATGAGATAAATATGTGTTGTTCAATTAATTTATGAAAAGTGGAAAATTGTCCAAAGTTTTATGACACCAATTCACCCCCCTTCTCAATGTCGAGTGTCCATTTCAACAGAAGGAATTCTACTAAGAATCAACTTTCACATTCTCTTAAAGAATGGAGATGGATGTACTACTCCAATAAAAATTGTAGTCAAAATTATCATATATTTGTCCCCCCCAAAAATCCACTTAGACTTACTAAACTATTAAACAATTTAATGGATAATCACTAAACTTAACTTTGTTGTCAAAATGAAAAATACATTAAAACCATAATGAAAGTATAGTCTCATAATATTTAAGAGTTAATAACTTAAAGGTTTCTACAATATAACCTATACGAAATCCACCAACAAATTTTGAGCGCAAGACAATTGTAGACAAATGTTTCAAAAAATAAGCAATAAAAAGGTTTAACAAATATGGGGAGTATTTGAAACCCTCCGCATAATATTTACATCATCTTCACGTAATATTACCATATTATGAAGAGTAAACCCACGAAGCATCGTTCTGAAGCGATCAATGTTTGTTAAGCATTGTTCTGAAGGGTGTTTCCTCCTAAGAGATCACAAGTTCAAATCCAGAGGGGGTAGGGTATGTATACTTTCGTAGACTTTATTAGTAAAAATCATCTCATACACCAATTTGGTGTCTACCTATGACCTTAAAAATAAATTATATATTTATTATTATATATTTTCCATGGCCAAGGATAAAATAGCCAAACATGAAAAACTAAGAAAATAACTACAACTTCAAATTGTAAAAAAATAAAATTAACCAAGCCTCTAATTTCAATTAAAAGGGCATACTCTTACCGAATGTTCAATGAAAAGTGAATACTCTTACCAAATGCTCAATAAGAGACTAGTTTAGAGGTTGAAACCACTAAACACAATCATGGATTTTCTTCATTTAAACCCTCCCTCATAGCATTCGAAGCATTCCAAACTTTGGAAGCTTCATGGAGCCAAATATTATAATAACACTTACCAATCTTCTAAATAAATTCTTTGCTAGCCTAAAAAAAAACTGTACATATTGGTGATTCGTTGTGTACATATGGTTTGCTAGCCTTAAAAAACAATTTAATTAATAATGGGTAGATTTGCACTATCAACAATTATAATTACTTTTATTAGTCCCTGCCGTAGGCATAGAGGGACTATATCGATCGATAATTTGTTGACCGCGTATTAGATTGTCCATTGACCACAAATATTTCCATATTATCTATTGTTTCAACCAGGGAACTGAAAACATCGATTTTCATATAATAAAAAGTACCATATTTGTCATGATCTGATTGGACAATGGATTGGAGGTCTTATTGTCAGCTTCACTATTCCCAATGTTATATGTGTTAGCATATCCAAAGTATTTTATTGTATATGGTCTTTTTGAATCATATATTTTCTTATGCATTGGTCGAAGGTGGATTAATTCTAGCATTAGTTCGAATGTTTTCTTTAGCATTTCTGCTAGCTAGAATACATTCTCTACCATATTACTATGTGTCATTTTTTATT
This sequence comes from Picea mariana, assembly GCA_032191745.1. Classification (NCBI taxonomy): domain Eukaryota; kingdom Viridiplantae; phylum Streptophyta; class Pinopsida; order Pinales; family Pinaceae; genus Picea; species Picea mariana. The sequence continues at coordinate 21,821 of JASDQU010242290.1, forward strand.
TATTCTTGCGTGCTTCGAGAGAACATGCATTCCACACTGCATTTTTTCTTAAATGTTTGCACTGGGATGCACCCTTCGACGGTTCTGACAGTCTTAATTGTTTACCTAATAGGTCTGGAAATCTTAAATGTTTATTATACAGATGCGTTGCAATACATTTTCGTTCCATTTTTTTGATGGTGTTGTTTGCAGTGAAATTGTGTTGAATTGTTCTCCACCGAGATCATTGGTTCAGTGGTCGATGCTTGTTCCCTGGTTCGTTCCATGATTCTTGTTCTTGTTTGATTCAAATTTGCAAATTTGAGGTCCTGCAATTGCAGTTGGACCTCTTTGTGGTTGTTCACTGGTTTTTTGTTCTTCAACTTTGCAAGTTGTTGGACCTATTGTTGTGGTTTACAGTTCTTGGGGTTGAGATCTTGTCATCCCTCGTTGATGGGTAAGTTTATGTTCCATCATTTCATTGTTATTTTTCAATGGTGGGAGTCCCTGCCTCAAAATTTTGTTGCATACCATATTTCTTTGTGCTCTTAATTTATGTTCCTGGAAACCATGTGTCTTCATATGGTGGTTGCCACGTCCATAGTTATTTCAAAAATTGCAATGCATAGGGATTTTTGAAAAGTAGTTCGGAGCTATCACAAGAGGGAAGAATCCGCTGGGGTGTAGACGCAGGGAATGATTTTATTCTGTGGGTCGGAAAATTGCGTCCCCCTATTGCCTTTGTCATTTCCTTTCTATTTTGCAGAAATTTTTTTGGCTCTAAGAAGCTTTTAGGATGCACGCCATGAATGCCATGAATAGGTTCAAATCGGTCTTTCTGCTGAGTAAATTTATGGTGTTATTTATTTGCGTTGTTTCTTCTGTTTGGTTCACTTTCCAGTGTGGGTTTGTTTTCTTGTCATCTTCTATGGGGACTAGGGGGAATTTAAGTTGACAAGAAGAAGGTTGAAAGACACATACGGGGATTGGTACCCACTTCTGCGCTTGTAGTTTTCCTATTTTTCTTTCCTTTTTTTTCCCCTACTTTTACTCTCTTTTTTCGCCTTTGTTTTCATGCAAACTAAAAGTATCTAACAAACAACTTCAAAATCATAGTTCAAAAGATGAAAAAAGTAATATATGTTGAGTCATATGAAATAGATACACATTCCATTATACATGACAACATTGACAAGGTTTTGCATAGCAATGGCGTTTTTAGATTGGATGCATTCTCGTATACTATAGGGGATTGCCTTTTCGATGCATTTCAGGTTCTACTGCATTTTCGTTATTCCTCGAATGACCTACGTAATGGATTGATAGATTATTTCTTGGGTTGCTTAAAAAATGGTGACACTGAGGCATTGTAGTTGTATGAATACGAACTGGAATTTGCTTTTCTTCGACAGTTGCATGGAATACATGATGTCACTATGTATTTTTCAAAGATGCGGTTGTATGCATCTCCACTTCTGCCTGCACATGAGAGTAGAATTTGGGGAGATACATTTTGTATATGGTGGTTGTCTAACTGGCTCAATATATCAATTGGAATATGGTCATTGACAAGAAAAACAAGATATCTATAATTCAACAAAACTGCATCAGACAATCCATATTGCATCTTGTTCCATGATGTCAATGGTGTCAGTCGTCATTATGAACCACTACTGTACAGAAAAATGTCCATATGCAATCTTGAAGGAGCTCATATTTTTTTGTCCCTCATTTGCAAAGACCTTGAATCGCAGTGGAAATGGATTATGCATCGCATAGACTGCCATGGTTTACAGCTAGCAACAAATGTTCTGTCTAGCTGTGGAGATAGTCTGTTCAATGCAATTTTTTGTTTGGTAGCAATGGATTTTGATGTGCAATCGTTGTGGATTTACACTATACGGTTCTTTTACAATGTAATTATAGGCGTCAACCAATAGGATTTTAGGTGCTTGCATCAACACCTTTCGCCATATCTCCTAGAAAATATGTCGGCAATTGGAAGTTGGCAAGAATACCTTATAGACATGTTGTTGCCATATGAAAAAGGGAATGTGGAGGGTTGTAGATTCTGTTTGCAATGGTTGTCTATCATATTTAGGGTAAATATATAGGTCTGGTCGGCCTTGCCAGATGGCACTGTCCCTTCCTGGTCTATTGATTCAAATTACGATCCAACAATTGACATCCTCTCGTTGAAAACAGATACAACACATATCGATTATCAATCTTTGCTTGGACATATCAACGGTTCAGGGTTAAATGTCCATGCCACCCAAACCGCATCGAATCTACATATGTGTGGCATGATTTTTAGTGAGAATGAAATTCCTCTCGGTTGCGATATGGCCATATAGGTCTTGAACAAAAAATCCATGCGTGAAATTCATCACAGTTATGATGAGTCCATATAGGGCTTAAACAAAAAATGTAGAGTAAGTTATCACAACTTGAAAAACGTTATGCATAAAATTTGTCCCAGATGTGATGAGGCCATACAAGCCTTAAATAAAAAAACGTAGACTAAGTTATCACAACCTGAATCATAGTGAAATTCATCATAGTTTCCCATCAAGTCATCGTGCCCTTGGACAAGAAATGTAGAGTAAGTTACCACAACTTGAAAAAGGTCATGCACGAGAGAAAAAAATACATTGCTACGCTTCCATTTGGAGAGAAACTCACATGTCACAATCTAAAGAAATTTGTTCGTGCACAACACAATAGAAATAGGTATGGTCACATATCCCAGAATGGTCATGTAGTTGTCACATTTTGTGGGCTAGAAGCAACACCATGCAATACTACCAATGAAAAGCAGCAAACTCTTTCTACCCATACTTCCCTGCGAAAGAAAAATGCAAGACAGAACTACATGAAACAAATTAAAGACATTCCTTCCATTGCATGTGCAATTTGTGAACAATTGAATTTCTCAAAAAACAGTAAGTCTTTCACGCCTGATTTGCAAGAAGAACACCTCTGCTTGACAACGCATGATAAACCATTTTCCAGTGTCAAAATTTATCTTCCATGCAAATGATCGCTTGAAAATGGAAAACTGCAACAATTTGCAACCCCTGACCAAATAAGATGTAATACACCACTACCAAATGTAAATGTACTTACAGAACTTGAGGAGAGACTTATGTCTCTACGAATTGCATTTTCACAAATCAGGCCCTGGGTCTATAAATGACCCCGGATGGGCTTAACGGGATCAATTATTAATGTACCTGTTCAGCTAGATGTTGTGCAAAAAGCTTTGCCACAATTCATTAATGATACAATGACAATTGTTGTGGCTATGAAAAGACGCTTGTGATACAAAAATGTGTATCAGACAGGAAAAGTGTGTGTGCATGCTGTTATGAAAGCATTAAAGGAATTATGTTCTAGGGCCCTGTACAAAGCACATAACATTTGTATAAATGACAACTGGAACAATGTTCTTGCAGAAGAGGATGCCAACTCTATAGAGACTCTCGAAAATGCTTGTGAATTTTATACAAGTGATGAATCGGAGAATGAAACACGTGCTGAGACATTGGTGCATGGATTCACTGATTCATAGTGCATTCGTGACTTGCAAGAAAAGATTTTCGAAATTGGACCTGCTGAGGGGCAACGTCCACTTGGAATATTCAAGGACAAATTTGCTGAGGAAATGAACTTTCCAAAACTCTTCTATGGAGATCCACGTGCCACTTACATTATAGAACGATTCAGTTATCATAAAATAGTTCGATGAGAGCTGCTACATTCAAGTGGTGACTTCTCTTGTCACATAACAAATTTTTTTTTTCAAAACAATGCGCATAATAATAAAGCAAGTTCTCTCCTGCATGTGGGTCTGAATAAGAAAAGGACAGTTACAAGGAAGAAATTTGTTGGAAAGGATGTCAAGTACAAAGTAAACCTAGAAAAAAATATGAAATCTGATATTGGATACATAGATTTCAAAAACATTCGCACCTCTCCTGACTATTTGCAACAAAACAGAAAAACTATTTTTGCAATGATCCATCAATTGGGCCCGCCAACATTTTTCATCACATTTACAAGTGCAGAGTATTGCTGGGATCCATTGGTAGCTTCCGTATCTGACCTGTATAGGAATAGGAAACATAAAAAACAAATCGATACACTGGAAAATAATGGCGTTGACTACCTCATAAGAAAAGACCAATGACATGTACTCGCTACTATAGACACAGAATAAATGCTTTGAGACAATTGATATGCCATGATGAAACGTTTTTCGAAAAAATATCAGACTACTTTTTTGTGACTCAATTCCAGAATAGGGGAAGTGAACATGACCACACACTGTTGTGGATAGAGGGTGCACCAGTCTATGGAGTTGACAACAATTCAAAGATCAAACAATTTGTGGAGAAATACATAACATGCAATACAGATCATTTGGATCTACAACTTGCCAAAGTTCATAGACATTACCATAAAAAAAGTTGTAGAAAACGAGAAAACTCGCATTGTAGATACAACTTTCCCATGCCACCAATGAGAGCTACAAAAATCATAGAGCCACTTAGTTTAGAAGACAATGTTGTTGTTGAGAAATCTAAAGCCTTGTTCTCATTTCTAGAACAAGGAAAATTTGACGAGATGACGAGCTTCGATGCCTTCTTGATAGAGCTAAATGTATCAGAAGATGAGTACATCCAAGCCATACAATGTATGGTTAAGCAACCAACAATTTTCCTTAAACGAAAACTATCCCATATTTGGAACAACAGTTTCTCCAAGGACATGCCAATTATGTAGAAAGAAAATACAGATGCACAGTACGTGCTCAATGCATATTTTGTAGCATTGTATTGTACCTCATATATGACAAAGGTTGACAAATATATGAAAAGTGCATTCAAAAGGATACACAAAGAACATGAAACAAGTCATATTGATGCCATACAAATGATACACACACTTGGCAATGCATTGCTTAATATTCAACAAATGTCTTCTCAACAAGTAGTTCGCATTGCACTTTCCCTGCCCTCACTTGTAGTTCAAGAAAATTTGTCTTCATAAACACATCTCCACTTGAAAAATTCACATTTGTGCTTAAACCACCGGTTTTGCTAGAACAAGAGCCTGACAATTCAGAATATGTGTTATGTTGCTCTATTGTTGATTATTACCTCCAGTGTCCATCTCCTATTAGGCATATCTGCTTGGCATAATTCGTATCACATTACAAAGAAAATGGTGCACCCATATCAAAAAGAAAAAAACCCTTTGTGATATAGTTTGTCAAATACAATAAAAATTCTGAGTATGAAAACTATTGTAGAGAAAAACTGTTGTTGTACGTTCCATTTGATAAAAACAAAGAGACATTAAAACATAACTTATCTACATGGGAGGTTGCATATGTTTCCTTTGAGACTATAGTGCACATCAGTGAAGCTAGATTTACCTACAATGTTAATCCAACATGGGGTGATCTAGAAATTGCAGTTAATGAGCTATAAAACTCTGACAATCCTCATGAGACATTCACAAACTAAAAAACAACCAGAACTCCTTGCGAATCCTATGACTTACAAGCAGATTTGCCTCGTCCTCTAGCAGGTGGAAGTGAAAAACATATCAATCTTGGTTTTCAAGTCACAAAACATCATTTCCTAATTGAAAATAATGAATACCACATAATAAGATGTTTGTTGAATCGAGAACAACAAACAATTCTAAAGGACATTTCTATTAAAAATCACTTGAACGTGGACACTCCTATGCACTTGTTCCTTATAGGTGGAGCAGGAACACGCAAGACATTCACAATGAAAGCACTGTTCCAAATGCTTATACAAATCTATGATTCAAACAATTCCTCGGATCCTATGAAACCAAAGGGCCTAATAGTTGCATACATAGGAAAAGCTGCATATAATGCAGGTGGAACAATAGTCCACTCTACATTTTTAATACCTTTTAACATGTCACAATTTCTTCCACTTAGTAAGGAAATGTTGGATACATTGTCTAAGATTTATGAGGAGTTCCAACTTGTCTTTATAGATAAAGAATCTTTGATTGGAAGTCGGTTCTTGTATTCCATTGACAACCGACTAAGAAGCATAAAACATGTGCACATGAAATACTTTTGAAACATTGACATGATATTCTGTGGGGATCTTTACCAGGCACAACCCATCCAAGATTCTTTGATATTTGAACAAACTATCGTTAACATGGAAACAATGACCCATGACTTTTGGAGAGACAATATTAAATTCTTTTAATTGCATACTACAATGCGCCAAACATATGAAAAATTCATTGCAATTCTAAATAGAATGCAGAGAAACAACCAAACATATGATAACTTAACATATATCAATTCGAGGTGCTTGCGGCCTGCACCACTAGAACAAACATTCCCTTAAATGTTCTACACAAATAAGGATGTTTCAATGCATAACAACCACATGCTATCGCTCATGCTTGGCGATGATATCATCATCGATTCAATTGACTTGGAAGAAGACAACCATGGAAATTTGCCACGTCATGAACATACAACCACTTTACCTTTTCATCTTGTCCTCAAATTAGAAATGTTGGTTGAAATATATGCTTGTAACTATGATTCATAGGATGGCTTGTTCAATGGTGTAGATGGAATACTCAAAGGCTATATGAAAATAGAAAAACTTGATGTCCTTTGGATTAAGTTCCATGAACCCCATATAGGCAAGCGACAAGCAAGAAAGTTGGCTTATCTATGTAATTCAAACACTGGAATCAATTGGACACCTATTTTGCGAATATCAAAGCCAATATTGACATCAGCAAAGACAGTTCGACTGAAGATTCAAAAACATCTTCCGATTAAACTTGCATGTGCATGTACAGTCCACAGATCGCAAGGACTAACACTTGATAATGTTTCATTTCAGCCTATTGGAATTCAGATACATCGACTTGTATACAAAACATTGTCCCGTGTCATAAGCATATACTCCTTGTATTTACTAAGTCCTCTTACAAAAGATAACTTCAAAGTCAAACAAAAAGTTGATATTGAAATGGAACGACTCAGGACCACAACAAAATGGAAACTGCACTATGATTACCAGTACATACAAACAAATTCATCTGTATTAATTCTCTCTCTTAACACATGCAGCTTAAATGCACACATGGATGATATACTCAATGACAATGATACAATGCAATCCGATATTTTGTGCTTGCAGGAAACATACATGGCATTATGCATGCAGAACAAACAATTCCCAAATCACAATTGCATATCAAGTTACATTACACATGGGGTAATGATATTGGTGAAAAAACATGTACCAATTTTGGACCATATACATATCAAAGAAAAGTATGTTGAGGTGGTGCTTGCAAATTTTGTTTTCCATGAAATAGAAGTTGCAATACTGAATCTGTATGTTGCTCCCCATGCAACATTCTCCAACATAGTATATGTTATTTCCAATGCATTGGGCCATTTCCATCTGAACAGACCCATTGTGCTTGTAGGAGACTTCAATATTGACATGCTACAAAATAATGGCAGAACAAAAGAATTGGAAAACTACATGTGCAAATACAATCTCCGCTTTCTTTTGAACAACACAAACCATCTGCAAAACACACTTATTGACCATGTGTGGTCGAATGTGCCCATTCCTCAATACAATATGTTTATCTTAGATGCATATTGGTTTGATCATGATACAATTGATATTGCAATTGAATTATAATATATACATCAAACATATTGCAAAGTCATATTTCTATGTTTCAAAGCATATCTGTATAACTTCTTGCAAAAAACAAAAAAACAAATTATCCAGCTTCTTAGTTTTCCCTGACTTGTACACATACTAGTCTAGTCACCATATAGTTGGTGTTGTACTTGAATTATAAAATATACATTATGCCAAAAAAAAAAAAAGGTACATCCTTCTAAAAAAATCTGTGACTCTATTAATCTTAATCTATTTTTTTTAGTATATGTACATAGTACTTGCCTTTTTCTTTACATGTTAACTTATGTTCATATCCCTTTTGTTTTGTACTTTTGTTCATAGAAACAAACAGGAAAACTAGAGGCTGCCAAGAACTCCTAACCATATATGTAGAGGAATCCATGCAAAGGTACGTTTTTTCTGTTCTACAACATGTAATGTCTATACTTTATAAAGGTACATATTTAATATGTATTGCTCATTTCTCATAGCCCGCCAGCCCTGGAGTCTGTCTGTCAATTTGTATATCATGGAACTCAATAGAAGTACAATGTTGAGCCAGCCAACCCGCAAGTCTGCTTGTCAATTTGTATATCGCGCAACTCTGGGTGCTATTTGCAGGACACAAAACATTAGAGGCCCAATTTAGAGTATGCTAGCCCACAAGTCCACGATCCAATAGAAGTGCAATGTTGAGCCACCTAGCCCGCAAGTCCATTTGTCAATTTGTATATTATGCAACTCTGGGTGGTATTTGTAGGACACGAAACATTAGAGGCCCAATTTACAGCCCCCAAGTCCGCGATCCAAAAAAGTGGCTAAGTATGGAATAAGGGATCTGTACATATTTAATATGTATTGTTCATTTCTGGGATCCCACCAACCCTAGATTCCATTTGTCAATTTGTATGTCACAAAAATCACTAGAAGTACAATGTTGAGCCAGCCATCCTGCAAGTCCACTTTTCAATTTGTGTATTTTGGAATTGTGGGTGCTATTTGTAAGACACATAACAATAGAGGCCCATTTTTTAGCCCGCTAGCCTAAGAAGACGCGATCCAAAAAGTGTACATGCTCTATAAAATCTCAGCCACCCCACAAATCTGCTTGTCAATTTGTATATTGCAGAACTTTGGGTGCTATTTGTAGGAAATGGAACAATAGAGGCCTATTTTTTGAGCCCGCTAGCCTGAGAACCCGGGATCCACAAACTGGCCAACTATGGAATGCGATATTCGTACATGCTCTATAAAATCTCATGTCCATACTTTATAAAGGTGCATATTTAGATTTTCCTGGTTTGTACACATACTGGTCTGGTCACCACACAGTTGGTGTTGCACATGAATTATGAAATATGCACTATGAGTCCGATCGAGCCCTTTCGTTTTCTTAGCCAATTTTATGCCCGCGGGTTCCCCGCTATGCGTTATCGAACTCTCGTTCCCTGTGTTCTGAGTGTACATCTTACATCCAAAACTTGGTAATCCATGTCTATGCTTGTGGGTTCCCAGACGACAGAGTGGCATATTTCATGTCCATCTATATCTCTACATCACTATTCCAACCGAACATCGTTCGTTTTCATAGTTCACGAATTTTATGGCCACGTGGTCCTTTATGGGCACCTTCCAACTCTCATGCCTCGTGTGCATGGTATACATCTTGCGCTCGAAACTTCGGTGATCTATAATTGGACCCGAACTCGAAGCTTGCGACTCATTTGCTAATTTTATTTAATTAAATTGTACAATATCAACATTTATTATTAATAATTTAGTACTTGAAAATAATGTTTTTAGATAATGTTAGCTATATAACATAAATGTTATATGTTATACATGTAGCTATATATGTTATCACCAGTCTTGGACTCTGTCTGTCAATTTGTATATCACGGAACGCCCAGTGCTGCATGGAGGACACAGAACAATAGAAGTCCAATGTTGAGCGAGTCAGACCGAAGTTCGTCTGTCAATTTGTATATCGCGGAACTCTGGGTGCTATTTATAGGACACAGAACAATAGAGGCCCAATTTTCATCCCATCAACATAAGAACCCAGGATCCAAAAAGTGGGTAAGTATGAAATGAGGGATCCATGCATGCTCTATAAATTATGATATCCATACTTTATAAAAGTACATATTTAGTATGGATTACTCATTCCTCGGAAAATTTCTAGGCCCGAAACTGGCGGATACACGTGTTCATATTTCCAGTTAATTTTATATCGCCAACCCGACAGTCCGCTTGCCCATTTCATATTGTACATATTACATGTAATATGTATTGCATATTACATCTAATGTGTGATACATATTCAATTTTGAGCCCGCCAGTCATAGAGTCCATCTGTCAATTTGTATATCGCGGAACTCTGAGTGTTGTTTGGAGGACACAGACCAATAGAAGTGCAATCTTGAGCCAGCCAGCCAGCAAATCCGCTTCTCAATTTGTATATCGCGCAACTATGGGTGTTGTTTGCAACACATAGAACAATATAGGCCCAATTTTGAGTTCGCCATCTCGAGTACCCGCGATAAAAAAAAATGGATATTTACAGCCCACCAGCCTGATAACGTGCGATACATATTACATGTAATGTGTAATACATATTCAATCTTGAGTCCACCAATCCTGGATTCCGTCTGTGTATTTGTATATAGCGGAGCTACAAATATTATTTGGAGGACACGGGACAATGGAAGTGCTATGTTGAGCCAGGCAGCCCGCAAGTCCACGATCCAAAAAAGTGGCTAAGTATGGAATAAGGAATCTGTACATGCTCTATAAAATGTCATGTCCATAGTTTATAAAAGTACATATTTAGTATGTATTTCTCCTTTCTCGGAGCCCGCCAGCGCTGGAGTACGTCTGTCAATTTATATATCACGAAACTCAATAGAAGTACAATGTTGAGCCAGCTAGCCCATAAGTCCGCTTGTAAATTTGTATATCGCAGAATTCTGGGTGTTATTTGTAACACCCAGAACAGTAGAGGCTCATTTTTAAGCCCGCCAGCCCAAGAACCCACGATCCAAAAAGTGTACATGCTACATAAACCCTCAGCCAGCCCGCAAGTCTTCCTATCAATTTGTGTATCAAGAAACTTTGGGTACTCTTTGTAGTTCACGAAATAATAGAGGCTTGTTTTTTAGCTTGCCAAATCGAGAACCCGCAATCCACAAATTGGCCAACTATGGAATGCGATATTAGTACATGCTCTATAAAATCTCATGCCCATAGTTTATGAAGGTACATATTTAGTTTTCCCTGCTTTGTACACATACTGGTCTAGTCACGACACATTTGGTGTTGCACATGAATTATGAAATATGAAGCACGAGTCTGACTGAGTGCTTTCGTTTCCTTAGCCAATTTTATGCCCATGGGTTCCTCGCTATGTGTTATCGAACTCTTATTCCCTGTTTTTCAAGTGTACATCTTGCATCCAAAACTTGGGTAATCCATGTCTATGCTCGCGGGTTCCCAGATGACGCAGTGCCAGATGTCTATGGCCGCGGGTTCCTTTGTCGATGCCATCCAACTCTCATGCCCCATGCGTGCGGTATACATCTTGCGCCCGAAACTTCGGTGATCTACAATTGGACTCGGACTCAAAGCTTGCGACTCATTTGATAATTTTGTTTAATTAAATTGTACAATAACAATATTTAAAATTCATATTTTAGTACTTGAAAATAATGTTTTTAGATAATTTTAGATATATAAAATATATGTTATATGTTATACATGTAGACAAGCACAATCTTGAGCCCTCCAGTCTTGGATTCCATCTGTCAATTTGTATATCGCGAAACTCTACCTGCTATTTGTAGGACACAGAACAATCGAGTTCCAATTGTGAGCACGCCAGCTCGAGAACCCACAATCCAAAAAGCGTCTTAAGTATGGAAGTTCACCTGTCGATTTGTATATCGTGGAAATCCGAGTGCTGTTTGGAGGACACGGACCAATACAAGTGTAATGTCCAGCCAACCAATTAAATTGTACAATATCAAAATTTGTATATCGCGGAACTCCGATCCGTAAACAATCACAATCTGAGTGTTGTTTGGAGGACACAGAACAATAGACGTGCAATGTTGAGCCCGCAACTCCGCTTCTCAATTTGTATATCGCAGAAGTATGGGTACTATTTGTAAGGCATGGAGCAATAGAGGCCCAATTTTGAGCCCTCCGGCCCGAGAACCCGCGATCCAAAGACTGTACATGCTTCCCTTCGCTATGCTCCCTGAAGGCCTACACAATGTCACACCGCTTCGTAGGCTACTAAGAATTGGAATGTCATTCTTGGGACCTCGGGTCGGCCCGTTCACGAAATCTATAAACCCTAGTTCCGAAAATGATCTCGACTAACATTTCCCTATTCCATACTTAGCCACTTTCCTGCAATTCCGCAAATATACAAACCATTCGCTGAAATGCACCATCATTCCCTCTTACGTTTTACGCATTTTGCAGTAAAAAATTATGACTCATGCAGTTTCACCGTTGGACACTCACCTGTCCTCACTATCTCCTATAAACTTATTTTGAAGCTCATCTGACCACTTTTCAGACTTGGCCATTCCTTCCTTGCTTTCTCTTCCCCGTCTCCGTCACCTTCACACCTGTCTATAATAAAAAATAATGTTTATATATATATGTGTGTGTGTGTGTGTGTGTGTGTGTGTCTTGTTTCCAAATCTTTAATGCTAACAACTCATTGTCCAGGCACCATGTAAATTGTCATTGATGGGCGCAAGGCTCGAGAAGATCTGCCATTAATGCGCACTAAACCAATATTTGTGGAGGCTTTTGTTATCCCTTCTCAGTGTTAATTTCAAATACCATGGAATGTCATTCGCACGCCATCAGCTTGGTTCGTTCATGAAACCTCCAATCCTTAAATTTTCTTCATCATAACCGCCACCTTCGCACTTCTATGTATGCAATAATTAAGCTTTACTTCTAACAACTCACCATACAACACACATAAAGATTGTCATTAATGAGCAAAGATCTCGAGGAGATTTTCCATTCGCACGCATTGAACCAACATTTTCGGGGGGTTATATTATCCCCTCCATTTGTTCATTTCAGCCAACGTCTAGAGCAAACCGACATTTTCATAAACTACTGGCAACAACTCCACAACAATTCTATAGAGATATAGTGAACATCTTCGGGCCTGAGGACCATAACCACCATAGTAACAAAGCATCTCTCAAACAGCCTGCCACAGTAACAAAACCCAAATTTCTTCATATGGATGAGGTTCATCCTAAAATTGATAGTTCTCACAAGCTTCCTGTGCAGAAGAAGGGAAAAAGAATTGTAGGGGAGGCGGAGGAACCCGAAATTGACAGTGAAAACATGGATCTTGATGCTGATCTGAATAGCATATTCTGCAACCTTGATCAGCCAGGAGATGCAATTCACCATAGCTACCCAATGTACATAGTTGATACCGAAATTTTTTATGAAGATGAATCCTTTGTATTCCAGAGTGATGTTTTTGAAAGCGAATCTAAAAAATTAATTATTGCAAAAAGAGATGTAAAAAATAAGAAAAGAAAACATCGTTTAGAAGTTGACCTTGCCAATATGTAGGCGTCCAAAATCTCTGGACTTCACAGAGAAACTGGAGATGCTCTTCATGATTCCATTGGAGTCATTGAGGCTAACAATGTCAGACTAAGGGACCGGATCAAGGAATTAGAGGAATCTTTGTTTCCTATGCCATTGTTTGGTAGTCCTTTGGAAATATCCATGCCTGTGACTCCCTGCACCCCTGTAACAAAGCTAAAAGGCTCCTGCAACTTCCTCGCATCGTGTAGAGGATATGTGGAGAAAAATATCAACAAAAGAATGGAACTGATTACTAAGGCCTGGAAAACATCACAAAATATGGATTCTCTAGGAAGTAGGGCACATAACTGGCTCAAACTTCTGCAGATGGATTTAAAAAATAAATCAACTTTCTATTTGCACATGGTCATCCCTTTTTCCTTTCATTTCAACAATATGGAAGACATGACAAGAAGACAACATGATCTCCCCTCCAAAAAATGGCTCACTCAATTAGAAGCATGCTGGAAAGAGAAGGTGAAGAACCTGTATCTCATCATCCAATCTTGTCAACAAGCAATATCAAAGAAAGAAACATTATTCACAAAGCTCACCAAATTAGACTTAGCCGAAATGACCAATGAATTCCAGGACCCCATCTTAATCATCAAATCGTTGGCGTTAACCAAGCAAGCTTTTGAAAAAAAAGTTGATAATTTTAAGGTGTTGTATTTAGAAAAAATTTTACAAGATTCTTGAATATCATGAAGAACACGTGGACAACTGACTAGTCCTCCATTCGGTACAGAATGGAGACATTCATTAGGACTTGTGTAATCTTTCTATTGATCTAAGCGAATTAGAAAATGAATTTTTCAGCACTAAAATCCTGAATGACATCAACGTCGCCCTCTTGAGAAGCTACATTAAAGAATTCGTCGAAACAAACTTGAAGAGGGTCGCCGATGAAATCCAACAGAAAAAGGCATCGACAAGCAAATCGAAAAAATACTTATATGGAACATCACTATAAATCCTTTGTTTATAATTCTAGTTATTCAAGAGGGTCAGTGACAAAAACCAACAGGAAAAGGCATCAACAACCAATTAGAAAAAGAAATTATATGTACCATCGTTGTAAGTCTATACTGATAGTCCTTTGTTTATCAATCCAGTTATTCCACCTTTTATGAATATAAATATATAACCAAAGACTGATATCTTCCCATTTCTAATTTTTAGGTATTACACTCTACCGTCTCCCACTTCTTCTTTCCACGGTCCTATTTCTTGTACATGTTTCTCTTATGGTCCGTGGGAGCCCCAATCCCAGTCTATATGACAAACGCATTTAAATTTCTAGGAATATGTAACAAACTATTCTTTTTTCATTTATTCCAAATAAAACTCTTATTTTGTCTCCTTATATATTTATGTGCTCCTAGATTTTTATCTTCAGTTATGCTGAATGTCAAGACATTTTGTTTATTTTATTTCAATTTTCTTTTTTTCTGATGCATATTTTTTTTTTCTGCTTGGTCATTTTCAAAATTAATTTTGAGATAAATCACTCATTCAAATTTGAGATATCATATTTGACACACACACACACACACACACACACACACACACACACACACACACACACATATATATATATATATATATATATATATATATATATATTTAAATTTCCAGGAATATGTAACACGCTTTTTTATTTTTTTATGTAAATGTCATAAAATTGTGTTCAATACTTTTTTTCTGCTCACACATATAGAGAGTATGTCATCTCTTGCATCCTTACCACCTGTCCTTCATACTGCTTTCCAGATATGTGCCAAAATTAAATTTGAGATAAATCACTCATTCAAATTTGAGATATCATATTTGACACACACACACACACACATATATATATTTAAATTTCCAGGAATATGTAACATGCTTTTTTATTTTTTTATATAAATGTCATAAAATTGTGTTCAATACTTTTTTCTACTCACACATATAGAGAGTATGCCATTTTCTTTCATCCTTACCAATTTTCCTTCATACTGCTTGCCATATCTGTGCTGCAATTTCAAGGCCCAACTCCAATTGTGTTATTACATCAACAGGAGACCCTTAAAATTCAAATAGTCCGCAAGTTCGCTTGCCAATTTGTATATCGCGGAACTCTAGGTGTTATTTGTAGGGAACAAAACAACATAAGCCCAATTTTGAGCCCGCCATCCTGAGAACCCGCGATCGAAAAAGTGGCTAAGTATGGAATGAAGGCTCTGTCCATGCTCTATAAAATCTCATGCCCATACTTTATAAAAGTACATATTTGGTATGTATAAAAGTAAATATGTACTTTATAAAAGTACATATTTTGTATGTATAATATGTACTACTATTGTATGCTAAATTTTTTGTGTCCCATAACCTTTTAAATGTATTACTATTGTACACTAAATTGTTTTTGCCCAAGCTCCTTTTAAATCTTTCCTGTACTATAAAACTTAGATACTAGGAACCTTTGTTGATGTACCAGACATTAATAATTTTTGATAAATTTCAAATAAAACTAATTCGGGAATACTAAATTATGCATGGATACCACATGTACTTCAACTTGCTACCCACGCGTCTGTACTCGGTCACATTTATTCCCATTCCAACCTGGCAGGGACTATGCTTCCATGCAGCACTTGTTATACAATAGGATATATATCAAAATATCAAGACAAAACCAACGGGGAAGAGAGTGCCCTCGTCACTTGAGGGGAGATCAAACAATTTGGCAAGATCCAAAGTTTCTTCTTTCCTTTAATGTAGACTACTTTGAATGAAAGTATGATGAGGTTATTTGTAATCTCAATTTCAACGTGGTTATTTGTAGATTTTTTAAAAACCAAATTATTTTATTTTTATAATTTTGTGGGTAATTGTCATGTCCAATCATGAAAAACTAGTCATTTAATCATTTCAAAGTTATTGTTCAATCAAAAAATTTAAATTTTGAATATTTAAAAATAAAAAAATGTTTTTATTTATTTATAAAATTCTTATTAATAAATATTTATTGAAAAATATTATAAATTTTTAAAAGTCAAAATAATTTTTTTTGTAAGTTAGGAAATATATTAAAATCTGTGAAGCAGAAAAATTACAATTGTCAATCTATCATAGGCGGTTGTGACAACATTGCCCTGGTGGGAAACCAATGCTGCCACATGGACAAAAATTCAAGTGTTCATGCAAAACTTGCAGAGCGGTGAGAGATAGTGATCTACAATGCCATGCAGTGCAAAGATTCTGAATTTTAGACTGAGATGGACCAAACCCAAAATACTGGTCATTTGCCAAGACCAAAATTCCTAAAACTGAGTTGCTGCACAGGGAAAAAAACTTATGAAGTATATTAATTGAAAACATAGAAAATAGGAAACCTGAGACAAAAGGAATTATCCAATGCTGGAGTCGATCCTTTGGCCCGAGAAATCCTAACGCACATGCATGGTGTCTTTGCTGAGCTTATCTCTGTTCAAGATAGCCTGCCTGAGGTCCTTAAGAAAAGTCATCATGAGGTCCACATGACGCCATCGTTCAATTTCCTTGTGCTACATCTCGTTAATGGCGGTCTTGATGTCGTCGATTCCACGCTTAAGGTCATCTAGGGAATCCTTGAGAGAATCCCTTTCTGCGCAGCGGGAACAAACTGAGGAGAGCAGAGGAGGAAGTGGAGAGTCGAAGGAGGAAGTGGGGGAGTTGGAGGAAGGAGCTGAAGGAACGAGGGCAGTGGAGGTGACAGGGGGTGGAGATGGAGGAGAAGGAGGTGGAGGGTGGCAAGGAGGGGGGACGGACTAAGCCTAGGAGTAAAGCCGAGGGAGTTTCTGAGGTTTTCGAACCATTCGACTCGACAAGCAAAGGGATTCGACAGCGGGGATAGGTCTGGGGTGTTGTCTTGAGTAGGCAGAGTAGGAGTGGGAGAAACAATAGGCATTGGGGTGGAAGTTAACTCAGTTTCTTGAGAAGAGCCATGCCCTCTCGCTTCCCTTCCTCTGGCCTCATACCAAGTCTCTCCCCTCTTCAACTTGCCCATGAGTCGAGGCATAGAAATAGCCACCTTAAACGAGATAGAGAACGCATGAGGAAAGTGAGAGTGGTTGCTCGATGAGCACGAGACCAGGTGAATGCAGTGATAGTGCAGAATCAGTGGAGAGATGCTAGGTGCTGAGGTCCAGGAGCACTGCAGAAGCTTGAACTAGAAGAGAAGGATGACACCAAAATCCAGTGGACATCGAGACTTTGGAGGCCAAGGGATCGAATGAGCCTTGGCGCTCCATGACTCACGCCTAAGACCACCATGGTGAGATGGGTGATGGGACTATGAATTCGTCCATCCCATCCCCGTTAAAATTCCCACGAACTGAGTTGCCAAGTAATAACACCAGGCTGACAGCGAGTGAAAGCCGAGGAGCGGTGGCTATGATTTTTAATTCATGAGGTGATGGTAAAGGGAGGGTGCACCTGTATTTTGCAGGAGCTTATGCCAGGTGTCCTCCCCTATAGTTGTCCACTCGTTAAGTCTGTAAACACTCCATCCAGAAAAAAATCCAAAATAAATATGATTTGCAACTTATTACTATATTCATTTGACAGAAGCTAATAATATAATAATAATATAATGGCACATACTTCCTTTTCAAATTTTCAAATCATATATTAAAAAATTCCATACCATGTAAAATATACATATACATATTCATATTCATGACATGTATATATATATTTTTAAAATTGTCAAATAATATATTAAAAAATTAATTAAAAAAGTTGTAGATGCATATTTATATCAACTTTACTGAACAACATAATAAGAATACATATGCATTATATTTTTTATATTATAGATAAATAAATATTTTTTGGTTTAGTAATGAAAAGCATATTATCAATTTTTTTAATCCAATCCAATCAAATAATAATTAAATTATATTTTTAATTTTAAAAAAGATAATTTAATAATAAATTGTTTAAAACCATTGTAAAATTTCAATTTTTTGGCCACCCATATCATAAATTCAAAAATTGAGGAAAAAATACATTAAATATTATTCCACATATTTCTATTATGATTAATTTAATTAGTTAGAATATATTTGATTTAGATAAAATCTTGTTTATAAAGTTTTGAATTTTAAGTTAGTTAAATTTGACAGTTTTATATACAAAATTAATTTAATAATTGAAAAAAAAACTAAGTTAAATTTAAAAACCATAAAATTTTAATAATTTTAATTTAATAATTGAAAAAAATAAATAAATCAAATTTAAAAACCATAAATTTAAATAATTTTTAAAATTCTAACTTATAATACTTATTTTAGGGAACTTTATTATAATATTTTCTCTACAGTTTAAATAGTTACACCTACATACTTAATTTTGTGGACTTTTATACTATAAGTCACTATGTTGTAAATACAGTGCATACAAATTACAATATATGTGAAGCATGGAATGTTAAATTTAAATAATTTTTAAAATTCTAAATTATAATATCCATTATACGGAACTTTATTATGATAATTTCACTATGGCTTAAATAGTTACACTTATATACTTGATTTTGTGGACTTTTCTATTATAATTTACTATATTGTAAACACAATGTATACAAATTACAATATATGTGGAGCATGGAATGTTATAAGGTTAAGTTAAGGCTTTATTTATTTGGATCCATTTGTCTTTAGCCTTTGCATGCCTCCATTGAACCTACAAAATGGTGGACACACGATATGCAAGAATACACGAGATTGGGTGGGAACCTTTATGGAAGATGATTTCGAATTATGAGCTATGGTTTCTTGATGTAGGTTTCTGGTTTTTTTGATGTAGGGATGAGTGAGGGTCATGGTTTTATCTTAGACTAGACTTAGTGACCAGTATGTCTGTTCTTGGAGGTGATTTTTCATTTCTTCTTGTTGGTCATCATTGGTGGGGGTCGTTCCCACTTCTATCTTTTATAACCCTAATTTTCACCATACATGCATACCTGGCATCAGGCCATCTTACTTATTATTTTTTCCAAGCCAATATTGAACAACTTTTCTTAAAAACCAAATTTTTTAAGATGTACGCACCCTGGACCACTACTGCCTACGTATGTACGCTAACTACACCACTACTACCCGCGTACATACACTAGCTGCACCATTACAACCCGCATATACCCACAAAAGTTGCAAAAAATAAAAAAGTTGCAAGGGATTTGTTGAGATTACGGGCTACTGAGTGGCTTCCCAACCAATTGACCTCCCATAGCCTGTCACCCAGTCGAATAACCATCTTTTTGACATATAAAAAGAGGTGTTGGGGTCTCATTTCAAGGAGAAACATAGCAACAATGAAACTCTGCCCATTTTGCTTTCCCCCCTTGCCCCAAGAATCTGCAGCCATATTATGAGTTTTGAGCCAGAATTCCTTATGCTTGCCTTTTTCCTCATCCATAATACTATGCCCATTCTCTAGAGAGAAGTGTGAGAGAAGAAGGATATGTGGAAGCAATTGGAGCTTGGTGAAGAGGAGCCCAGGACCGAGTTCTAGGAGCAGTCGTCAATCTCATTTTGTAAGTAACTCTGTGAGATTAATATAAAGAAGTGCTTTTTTTGTCCCTCCATATGATGTGTTTAATCTTGATGATTGATTTACATTTTGTTATGACATCTAACCCATTAATTCATATATAGAATGTGTGTTTGTAGTTTCTTGTTTGTCTTTTGGTGAATGCAGTTCAACCTTGGGAGGAGATTTGCAGTCGAGAAGCGACCGAACACAAATGGAGCGAAACCGGATGTGGAGTTCAAGGTAAGACTATTGGATCCCTATACTTTATACTTTATGTATGAATTTGGGGTGTTGTCAGGATAGTGGTTAAAAGTGGGAGACTTTAGACAGTCAGCTCTGCCTGCACTTTAGAACCCTAGTGTAATCTGTAGGGGTTTTTTCCCACTATATCATTGTCGTAGGTTTAGGGGATCTTTTTGGGTGTTTTAATTGGTTTAATTATCTCTTTGAGTTCTTTGTAAGTTAGTGTGTCTTTAAGGGATTTTGGTCTGCCATACCAGTACTCCCTTCCTTGTCATCTTTTACTATTGGTTTTCTTTTTTTGAGGAGTTACAAAGGTGTACACGGCATGCAGAAGGTCTTTCCGTGTACATACGCGCCCTACCTTTGGACAACCTGCGTACATATGCTAGCTTCTTAAGTGTTAGTAGCGTGCCTATGTCAGGAAGCCTTTTTATTAAGGAGAGGTAGTCATCCTCTCCCCTGATTGAAGTCTGAATTCTTAGGGGTTTCTTGATTTAATCCTCGTCTTTGTAGTTACAGTCTTTGATCCTAGGTTTGACGTCAGTTTCTTTATCTTTTAATGATTTCTTTTGTTTTCGTTGAAAGGGTTTTTTTGATAAGTCGGTGAGTATTTTATGTTTAGCCTTCGTGGTTCTTTCAGTGAATCCCTGCAGTCTATAGTAGACCTAAAGTCAGTTTCTTGGGTCTTGTCTTGTCTTTACTTTTCCCTTTTACTCGCTTCAGAAGAAACGAAAAGAATTCATTTTCGAGTTTCTTATTTTGAAGCATAAATAAAATAAAAAAATCCAGTTATCTTGTTTGGTTAATTAGTTAGGTTAGTTGATTTTACTTGTCAGGAAGAAGAGTGATTTCTTAAGTTCTTAAATGAATACTCAGGGCTTTAAGTAGCTCGTAGTCGAGTGAAATTCAGTTTTTAGTTTTTCTTTTAAAAGATCTTAGAAGAAAAGTAAGTTAGAAAAGTTGGTTAAAGAGATTTCAATTTGAAAATATTTGTTTGTTGAAAAAGAAGTAATTTTGTTTCCAGCATTTGTTCTTCTCTTTCATCTCTTTACAAACACCAACAGTTTGATTTCCATTCCTTTGACTTAAGATAAACCACTTAAAATTAACGCTTAATTAAAATTAATCAAACTTCTTGTTTGTAGGGTCCATCAACTAGATTAGGCTAGAGCCTTGATTTAGGTTGGAGAGGAAACTCTTCAAGGCTATAAAACAAACATACGAGTATGTGCTAGGGAGTGTAGAAGTTTAGTAACATGGAAATTATCCGGGAGCCCCCTCTAACACAGGGGTTAAACATGAGGTCGCGTGTGAAAATGTATTGGAGATAACCCCTCCAAAGCCAGACCAAGTGTAGTGGGGAACTCATATAGAGGGCTTGTCTTGGGATTTCGTTGATCACATTTGCCACGGAACTTCATGGGTCTCGAATCCATTCGAGGTCTTCAGTCGTCTTCCAGAACACTATCTTTTGATACCATTGATAGTTTTCGGGATTGATACCCTGCTCATTACGGTCCACCTGACTGTCGACTATACTCGCCTGGTAGTTGTTCATGAGTTGAAAACCTAGTTTCCTTTACTTTAGGAACTTACATAGGTGATTGCAGGGGTATACCGCGGTACCTAGGGTAGACATCGGGCCATGCTTTGCAGAGTATACCCGGAGGGTTCTTCCGTATTCGAGTTTCACTTACACTGCTAAGTTTCTCTAGTGTTGGATGGTGTAACTATTCTTCCAACTAGTTGTAGTGGTTTGATTGATTTATCTCTAGGAACTTTTCTAGTGCATGTTTTTCTCTTCAACGTTAGAAATCCATAGTGTGTCGTTGATCTTCTCCCACAGTAGAAGATCAAGAGCTCCACTGGTTGCGAAGGCTCTTAGGCCTGCCACCGATTAATTTGGAGCCACTACTGCCACCACAAAGGCAAAGACTATACCATCAAGGGTCTTTTGAGGTGACCGAGCCATGGGAAATTGTACCCAAGCCAACTCCGAGAGGAGAACGTTCGTTTCGGGAGGAACCAAATATTTATGACCTTGGAGCGGAAGCTCTTGGTCCATATAACCCTTTGATCACTGACTTGTCGGTGCCACTTTTTATACAGCTTTCCCCCCCAAGGGTAATGCATCACGAGTGCCAAATAGTCCTGCAAGTAGCGATGGAAGCAAATGTTGCTACTTCATCAGGGATTCCTCATACTCCCTCTACGCCTACCACAATTGGGGGTTTCCACCTCCTAAATCACCTTTCTAGGTCCAGGCCATCTCGGTAAGTGGTTTGATTTTGTCTATGGCAGCGATCAATGCATTATTTACGCAGAGTGCGAAGGGCCCTCCATTTTCATACAGGATGCCCAACTTTGACATGAACTTGGTCCTCACCTACTCCACTCTATAGACCATGGGTCTTGGGGTAGGGACCTCAAATTATCCTCTGTAAGGGTCCATGGGGGGAACCTCAGCCCCCTATAATGCTTTCCCTTATGGTGGGGGTCATATACCTCCATCGTCCCCCTTGCTTGGCGGTGCTTCTCAGCAACCCGCCTGGCTGAACATGAATCATAGCTTGTTCGGAGCAGGTAGTAAAGGACCTTCTTCCAGTACCACACCGATGGGTTCTTTGTCATTCTCTTTGTTTGACACGTTTGGTAACAATGCATTCTCATTAGCTGTCGTCTTGGCCAGGGGAAACCCTGGCTTTGGATCACAAAATCCTGCGCAGGGTACTATTCCTGCACAGGGGGCACACACTTCTCAAGGACCTTGGAATCCGTGGCAGAGATTAGTTCCCTTGTCAGGGACGCAGACCAGGGGTAACGCCTTCCATGGTTAATGGAACCCTGGGAAAGGCTCAGTACCTCGGGAACAATCCCTTCTTAGCCCTCAACATCCTATTACGAGAGTCCGTCGATGATATCTCAACCAATGTAGTATCTAAATGTTGTCCTAGGCCATAGTTTTTACCAGAACCTAGGCCAACAAACTAATTTTTCCTGGAAACCTGGTGCCAGCCAAAATCCAAGCCCCTATCCTCCTATACATACTCAACAACCTAAGCTACCATTTATGGAAACTTTGCATTTTTGAGACTTGTCAATATTATTGAATGACCCAATCTGTCACGATCCACGTTGGCCTGCTTTTCTGACCAAGTTTCCCTCGGACATTCCAAAGTTTGAGGGAAAGACTAATGAAGATCTGGGCGATCACGTGACTACCTTTCACTTATGGTGCTTATCCAACTCTTTGAGAGACGACTCCATCTAGTTGCGTTTGTTTCAACGCACTCTTATCGAGAGTACCACGAAATGGTAGATCAAGCTCGACTGCTCAAAGATACTCTACTTTTGGCAAATTGGAAATGGTTTTCTTAAACCATTTTCAATTACCTATGAGATACGATGTCGACACCGAATTTCTAGCCAACTTTGAGCAGACAAAGGATGACCATATCTTTGATCACATCCGATAATGGCGATGCCGAAAGAGTTTGATTAAAGTACCAGTTCCACCAGCATTCTTGTTGGAATGGTTCCTTAAGTCTTTGGTACCCCAACTATCCAAGGACATAGCAACGTTGAGGGTATTTTCGGAGGAAGAGGTGATAATGAGAGCTCAACAACTAGAGCTAATTTACTCTTAGTCTGGTTTACTTTACGAAGTTTTTGCAGATGCACCATGATCTATTCTTAATAAGACCAGGCACAAGTCTGGACCACATGCTGATGACATCGTTGGTTTAGCACAAGCGAGTCCCACCGATCCATTGTCAAACTAATTGCAACAATTGTCGATACAACAGATAGTGGCCTATCCAACTCCTAGTTCGGCTACTCCCCCTACTCATATGTCGGATGTACACAGCGTGCAATCGACGAACCCAAAGGCCAACTAGAAGGATGAAGGGAAGAAAAAACACCAAAAGAAGGGTAAGGGGGATAAGAAACCTACCAATAATGCTGGTGGGGGAAACATAGAAAGAAATAAGTCGAAGTATCTGTGCAACCTTTGCACAAAATATCACTCGACTCACCTGTGCCCTCGACTCACGGAGGCCCAAAATTTATTGGCACAGTAGCATCCTGCAGTGTTAACAAACCCATTTCCTCATGGGAAAAATTTAACTCAAGCCTCTGCGAATGTGAATGGGGGTAGTCAGGGACCCCCTTCATCGTCTAGTAATCCCTCGACCTCGAATATCTATATGTTTAAAGGTGAATCCCACATAGCTACTAGGGCACATGATTACGAAATGCCAAGTATTGCAGAAAAGGGTAAGGAAGCTGAGAACCTGTCTGTTCCTCTCTAGATCGAGAGATCGATGGGAAAAACAATGACATGCATCCCGAAAGGGGCGTTCAAGAAGGCTTCACACAATCCAAATGCGAGGGCCACCTAGAAATACTTTGTGGTGGAGGATTTGTCACAAACCACTTACGCAATGTCTTCTTTTGAGGTCCTATAGAGTTGCCCTTCATAGAGAAAGGCTCTGATAGCTACCTTAGGATCCACTGAGACATGTAATCTGGGAACTATCACGCTTGATACAATCGACTCAAATCCTCGTCTCCCATACCACGTCGCATTTCCGATAGTAGTGGCTCACCCCACGAAATATTTTTCGTACGGTGGTTAATGACGATGCCTCGATATGCGTGATGTCATTGGTGTGTTGGAAGGGCATTGGCCAACCTGTTTTGTCTCCTTCACCTAGTCTTCTTACGACTTTTGATGGTCGTTCTTTCATACCACATGGAATCATCCCTTCTTTCCCCATGTAGTTAGGAGGGAAGACCATGTGCGTCGAAGTTAAAGTGGTCGATCTGCCTCTTGACTACAGCCTTCAGTTAGGAAGGAATTGGACATATGCCATGCATGCATTGGTTACCACAATATTTTGGGCCATGTTGTTTCCACACGAGGGCCAAATTGTGACCATTGATCAATTGTCCTTCTCCAGACCTGACCCTTCATCAGGGGAATCCACAGTTCTGATGATTGATAAACCACATCCCAGTGTCATCAATGTGGGGGTTGGTTTCTGCCCACCTCTCATGGGTACTTTCGATTACCTGCCTCCTTCCAGCGATGTCAAGCTGATATCGGCTGTCCCCGAATAGAATAAGGCTAAAATCTTTCCAGTGTCGTCATTCCGTATGACTTACTTTAATTATCCGTGGATTCTTCCTTCCCCATCAACCATGATGGAAGGGACAGGGAATCATGGCATGTCCATGCCCTTGTCCGTGATAGAATTTTTGTACTCTATAGTCCAACAAGATTCAGTCGACCTCGATCTGACTCCTGCACCAGAGTTAGATCTAGTTCTCGAGCCTACCTGGGCTCAAGGTTTCCTCGCCACCACTGATTCCTTAGACTTGGTCTTTCCCTTTGACGAAGCGATTCTAGAGGCATTGACTAGTCTAGATAGACCCTGGGATGATATCCATCATAGAACTTATTTTCTCCCAGAGTTAGGAAGAATAGAGGCAGGAGAATTTGTGTTGACTATGAATGGAGATAGGTATTTTCCTATTAATCCTCTGGCTACGCACGCAGTTTATGATGAGGGTAATATGGAAACCATCACTAAAATGATACCTATAGATATCTCCAGAACCCCTGGCATCGTGGAGAATGTCTTCATCGAAGAAGACTGTTCCCCTAAAGAGATTCAAATCTATACAGATTTATTTAAGGAATTCCGCGATGTTTTTGCCTGGTCTTACCAGGAAATGCCAGGCATTGATCCAAGAATCATTGAACATGAAATCATGACTTATCCTGATGCCAAGCCAGTCTGGCAGAAGCTTCATCCTGTCAATCCTCGGAAAGAAACAACTATTAAGGCTGAAGTAGAGAAACTACTCAAAGCTAGTTTCATCTACCCCATCCAGTTGACTCAATGGGTGTCAAATCCCATTCTGGTTAACAAAAAGTAGGGAACGACTCGCGTATGTATGAAATTTCGTGATCTGAACTAAGGCATGTTCAAAGGATAATTTCCCCACCCCATTCATTGACTATATCGTCGATGAATGCGCAGGCTGTGAGGTCTTTTCTTTCATGGATGGTTTTTCGGGATACAATCAGATCCAGATTAAGCCCGAAGACCAACATAAAACAACTTTTATCTGTCCATGGGGTACATTTGATTATCAGAAGATGCCTTTTGGCCTAAAAAATGTTGGAACCACTTTTTAGTGGGCCATGTCTTTTTCTTTCCATGATATCAAACACATAGTTGAGGCTTATCTCGATGATTTAGCATCACGATCTCGTAAGAGAGATGATCATCCTACGCACCTCTGACTTATCTTTGAGCGATGTCGCTACTATTGGATTCACTTGAATCCTAACAAGTGCAATTTTTGTACGATGTCGAGTCATCTGTTAGGTTTTATATTTTCAAAAACAGGGATCATGGTCAATCGGCTAAAGGTTGAGGTGATACTTCAATTTCATCCCTCGTGCATAGTCCCTCAGCTTCAGAGTTTACAAGGAAAAGCTTATTGTGTTCAGTGTTTTATCACAAACTATAACAAGATCACCAAAGGGTCTATGAGTTTATTGAAGAAGGGAGTTCCTTTCCATTGGGATGAATCCGTTCAACGCTCTTTCGAAGTGTTGAAACGTGCCCTCACGTCTTCCCCTCTACTTCGGCCACCCAATTATAATAAATATTTCTTATTGTATTTGGCTGCGGTAGAGTCAAACATCGGTATGGTCTTGGTCCAGGAGGATGATTGGCTTGAAGAAAATGTCATTTATTACCTAAGGGAAGGCCTGGTTGGACCATAACTAATTTATTCCCATGTTGAAAAACTTGCGTTGGCAGCAGTGCATGTCGTCCAGCAGTTCTGCCACTATATCTTGTTTCGAAAGACCATCGTCATTGTCGTTGTGAATCCATTCCAATACGCTTTGACACCATGTGTAATCGGTGGAAAGATCGGTACATGGATTGTTATCCTCCAAGAATTTGACTTGGATTTTGTGTCTGGGAAATCTAAAAAGTCACTGGTCTTCAATGAACTTATATCGAAACTTCTAGTCGAGTCAGGTGATGTTACGCCCGAAGAATCACCAATTAAGGGGGATATTTTTCTGATTTCATCTTCGGACACCTGGTATGGAGATATACTGGTATATCTCTAGACTTTTAAGTGCCCCACCTCTGCTTCTCGTGATGAGCGTCAACATATATGCCATCAGGTGAAAAACTATCTCATACTCAAAGACACTTTTTATCATCGAGGTGTAGATTGAATCCTTCGTCGGTGCCTTACTCATGAAGAAGCGGAACTCGTTCTTAACGACTACCACATTAGAGCATGTGGAGGCCATTTGTCTGGGTTGGCAACAACCCAAATGATTCTACAAGCCAATTACTATTGGCCGACGTTAATCAAAGATTGTGTTGAATCGATCAAGAAGTGTCACCCGTGTCAGATCTTCTCTTGGAAGATGGGGTCACACCCTGCTCCTATGTTTCCCATCATTATTGTTAGCCCCTTCACCAAGTGGGGGATTGATTATACCACATTCCAACCCCCTTCAGCTAGGGGGCACCGTTATATCATTGTAGAAGTAGAATACTTTACTAAGTGGGTTGAAGCTATGCCAACGTTCAAAGATGATGGAGAGACAACAACTCTCTTCTTGTTTAATCAGATAATAGAAAGTTTCGGTGTCCAGAAGGAGATTTTCACCAACCATGGCAATCACTTTCATAACAAAATGATGTCTAAATTAACATCAAATCTTGGGTTGAGGCAAGAACACTCATCACCTTATCACCCACAAGCGAATGGTCAGGTGGAAGCTGTGAATAAGCCTCTTAAGACCATTCTACAGTGAACGATCAATTTGGCCAAGTCAAATTGACATTTGATGTTGTATTCGACATTGTGGGCCTACCGGACGTCTGTAAAGACTACCACTGGTTTCTCACCTTTTCAACTCATTTACGGGTTGGAAGCAATCTTGCCTATAGAATTTCAAATCCAGTCTCTTAAGTTGGAAGTATAGTTATTTCCATACACTTCACCTCTTCAGGAACGCTTATTATATCTCGAGAAACTTGATGAGCAACGACGCGATGTAGCCTTGGCTAATGGGGCTCACAAGAAAAGAGTCAAGTGTCAGTATGATTGGTTCGTTCATCCTCAGATTTTCTCCGAAGGTGACCTTGTCCTGGTCTATGACCAAGATAAGGATCCCCCAGGGGAAGGCAAATTCAAACTCATGTGGTTCAGACCGTTCATCGTGAAGGAAGTATTAAAGAAGGGCGCTTATCATCTGGTTGATTTTGAAGGGAACGCTTTAGCGGAGCCTAGAAATGGGCTCTGTCTCAATAAGTATTACTCGTAGGTGGGTCGCCTTAGGTGACTTCTTGTATATATGTATAGTTCTTATACATTTTTAATTTTTGTCTTTTTGTTTTATGGATGTGTCATTTTTTATGTCATTTTTTTCACTATGGTAGATGTCAAGTGAATCAGAAGTGTTTGTTGGATTCGCGAACAGTGCTAGTCAACACACTCGGAGGCTTTCTTCTGCAGCTTGGGTGATCTTCACACCTTAAGGCCAGTTTTTATCTTTTGAAGGTATCTGTTTAGGTGACTCCACAAACAATGTCACCGAATATAGTGTAGTAATAGAGTTTCTTCATGATGCCTTGTCACATGGTATCTCTTACCTTCGGGTCTACCTAGATGCACAATTGGTTGTGTCCCATTTAAATGGGGTCTACCGCATTTATGATCCTACTCTACATCGATGATTCCTTAGGGTACGTCTCTTAGAACAATGTTTTGATTACATTACATATATCCATGTTCCTAGGCGATTGAATCAAATGACAGAGACTCTACCTAATCAAGTATTATATTGGCATATTGCACACATGTAAGAAAAAAACACACACATACACATATAAATACATTTGCAAATAAATGTAACCCATGAGACAAAAAGATGTACATATNATATATATCAAAAAAATCAGAGTACATAGGTGGGTGCAAGCGCCTAAAAAAATAACGAGTCTGGTATATAACGCGGGGATTATGCCCTCAAAAATATACAAAGAGTTCCCTCAACATGTAAATGGTCCACCCTAAGCTAAGCACGAGGCCTATTGGCCCTGCCATAGTGGAGTACGACATTAGCCAAATGCCTAAATAGTTGGACCTAGGTCTGAGGAAACCTAACAACATGAGGCTACATAGATGGTGAGAGATCCTCGATCTCAGCCATGGGCACAGTATGAGTGAGTGCGGTCAGGTTCTGCTCCACTCGTCTCAAAACTCTCTCAGCCTATACGATTGGAGGTACCCCTGCTCCTGCTACTGGTTCGACAACTGCTAGTACTACCTCTGGTCATGGACGACACCTACTCCATGAAAAATCAGATGGACGCATCGGTCCCACATCTGCACATAATAGATACATATTTTTCAGGTGCTTTGGTACACATAAAAATGATATATATAAAAAGAAACTAAAAATTAAAAACTTAAAAAAAAAAATGTACCTAACTCTCCTCACTCTAATCCGGGAGGTACAAGCATGTCCGAAACCCTAGAGAAGTTGATCCCGACATAGGTGTAGTCCTCTATAGACGGAATTTGCTGAGACCACCAGTCAAAAAAAGTATCATCGAAGGCCTCGATGGTCCTCCCTCTTCCCTATCATGGCAACAATGTTTCCCATCTACACACTGCTGGGAAGGAGGCCACGTGACCCCATGCTATCTCTCGTGGACTAAGAATGGGTACCCTCTCGAAGAAGAAAGAGCACATAATAGTCCCGAACCCGAAGTTCTTGTTGTTCTGCCCATGACACTCTGTGATTTGTCTCTTCATGCACTCTAGCATGGTTGTGCTCCAATCGAACAATTGTGCATTTAAGCACTGTACTACACAATGTATATGTGCCCAGGAGGCTTGATGTAATGTCATGGATCCAGTGATTTGCCCAATAAGTAAAACTATCACTTTCAGTGATAGGTTGGTGATTTTGTGGATTGGTACCTGGGAACCCACTTTATTTTTTCCGGCCTCGCAATGTTGCCTAATCAACTCGGAAATGTTGTGAGGCCCAGGGGGGAAAGAACGAAGGTTGATTGGTTCCCCTCTCCTTGAGGGGCTAGTCAGAAAATAAATATCTTCAGTCGTTGGAGTCAACGAATTTCCCTCGAGCATAAATGCCTTTGCATCTGGGTGCCAGTAATCCACCAAGGTATTCAACATCCTGGGTTGTGCTCACATGAGTGGACACCGAAACAATTTCCACAACCCGCATTGCTTTAATGCATCGATAGAAGCAGGGTCTTCCTCAACCAGTCTACCAATGTCCTAATGCTCCCTCTCTCTCCAATGGACATACATTCTACAAAATGTCAAGTTCAAAAGAGAGTTAAATGATGCATTTCCAATTTTTTTCATATGTTTGAGGGTGTTTGTGGGCTGTATTAGGGATAATCACGTATGTACGCGGGAAGATTATTATCTGCCCATGTGCATACACGGGTTGTGCTTGGAAATCTCATGTACACACAGGGCCAACCTTTTTAAGGGTGCACTCCCCCCAAAAGAACTAAAATAAATACAAAAAGAAAGAATGGAAATGCAGGAGGGGTTAGTTTATACTTACTTGGTCCAAGAGGAAGTTCGTTTCGTCCACTAAAGCTTCCGAAATAAAATTCTTTAACAAAGGGGTGTTTTTGTCTTTTTGGTCAATTCTCAATTTGCAATGGTGATAATGAACTGGCAACTTCTATTTATAGACTTTTTTGGCCCCTTTTTGTCATTTTTTGACCCCTTTTGTCATTTTTTCTGGCTTGAAAATCATGTAACATGGTTCTTGAGTTTCTCATTGGATGTTATGATACACTTCACTTTTGGTTTGAAATTTGTTTTGGGAGTTGGGGCACTTTTAAGGTCCTTTGGTGAAAAGTCATTTTTCCAACTTGTGCATTTAACTTAGGATTCCACCTCCTCTTGTTGCACTTTGTTGTCTTTTGCTCTTTACCATAGGATCGATCCCACCGAATTGTGACATTGAACTGTCATTGCTTCTCTAGAAGTGTCGCAATTTAGTGGTAGAGCCTACCTTTACATGGATGCTCTAGGTAGATCTTGGTTTCATTTTGGTGTCCATGCCGTCATTAATGAATTTAGGGTCGGGAGTCCTTTTAGTCTTGTCTTGATTATGAGTTTGAGCCTTCACATGTCTGATATGTTATCATTCTTGGCCTCACCCTCGGGACTCCCAAAATAACGGGTCTTGTTTTAAGCCCTTTTCAGACCCTCTAAACATGAAAAGATTGTTGAGCGATCTTATTTCCCTTCAGACTCGTCAAACTCAAATTTGAAGGCATGTCTGTCCAGTGGTAGTTTACCCCTTTTTCGGTCCTGATGGTCAATTGTACGAACAAAGGTATACTCTAGGAACTTTGGTTCGCTAGAAGAGTATTCTCAGGTATAAGTTTAACCCTTTTTTGGGCCCGAGGGACTAAATTTATGAAAAAGGAACTCCCATGGAGTCCATAGGTAAGCTCTTTTCAGATTCCCTAAAATTGAAAATATTGTCAAGTGAGATTGTTTCTTCACATTCGTTAAACTGGTCCAGAAGAACATCCCCTACAAAGTCCATAGTTAAGCTCTTTTCAAACTCCTTAAAAGTGAAAAGATCGTTGAGTGACCTTGTTCTTTCACACTCATTAATTGGTTCAGAAAAACATCTACTGGCATGAGTGTACCCCTTTTTCTAGCCTAAAGATTAAGGGGGAAAAAGGTACACCTCAGGATATTCGTCTCTCTGGGAGAGTTCTCTTTAGTAGATTTTATAATTTTTCAAGCTAAGGGGACTAAATCTAGAAAAAGGTAGCGAGTCCATAGTTAATCTATTTTCAGACTCCTTAAAATTGAAAAGATTGTCGAGTGATCTTGTCTATGTCACACTCGTTAAAATGGTTTTGAATAGATGTCTTTTCGCTGCTAGTTTATCCCTTTTTCGAGCCGACTAGACTATCTTCGAAAAAGGTACCCGAGTGGAGTCTTCTTTTACATTTTTTCAGACTCTCTAAAAATTAAAAACCACCGAGCTTACCTTCTCTGGGCTCGTAAAAAATACATTGAAGGTAGTTTCATCATGTCTTGCTAATCATAGTTGCATCTCTGCATATTTGGCCTAATGTTGGCTCCATCTTTCTCTCGATTGAAACTTTTAAGCATGCCTTATACGCAAGCCTTGTAGCACTTTGCCTCTGTGATCTGACACCTTAACCCATGGAGGAATTTTCCCCGAGTGTCCTTTTCCTACACATGTCTCCTTGTTATGAGCATTAGTGTGTTTCTTGCACTTGGAACTAGTATTCTTGTGACAATCGTTCCTCCTTTTTAACGTAGTATTCTTTTATTCTTTTTCAAGATCTTCAAAATATTGAAAAAGACAAAAAAATCAAATATACCCCAAAAAGAGGAAGGGAAAATTATTTTCTTTTTATGGCAACACAATGAGTCTCCCTTGGACAAAGAACATCCTTTCATTTTTCGTCAAGCATTGGGATTTAATATGACCTTAGGAATCTATTCTCGTAACATAGAGTTATGTTCTCCTCCATTTGGTTATTCTTGCAAACATATGGAGAGTTTGTGTTGCCTCCTGCATCGTGAAATTATGTCAATGCCATGTTTCCTGAGTCTGATCATTAGTTGTGCTATTTTCCAAGGGAAGTTTTACCCAACTTGAGTCAGCCCTTCTGCAGTTTGTCTCTTGACCTCATGCTTGGTCATCCCAAAAGTCCAATCAAGTCCTTGTTAAAAATCAATGAAGTTATTTACCTGATCCCTGAGATCCTCTTGTATATTCCCGGATGAGCCGTACACTCACATTACAATTCTACCCGAGCTTTGAAGATCTTGAAGTTGTTGTTCGAGCTCTGAAGACCTCAACTCTAGCCATCAGGAATCATTGGATTCTTGAAGATGGATACTATACATGTATATCTTTGATTTTGAGATGTATATTCATTTTGTATTTCTCATGGCTACACTTTATATAGTTATATGATATGGATCTGTAGTGTATTTGATTGGAAGCCATGATTTATTTCATCCCGAGCATGGGTATGCCCGCCTTGGTGAGATAATTTTTATTTTGCAGATGACACCTCCCAAACTCTGGTCCTGGGCTCACTCTCTTCGTACGTTGGTAAAGATTCATAATGTATTTCGGCCATCAGATGCTCTTCTGACCTCAAACATTAGGGGGCATTTTTTATAACCCTAATTTTCACCATACATGCATACTTGGCATCGTACCATCTTACTTACTATTTTTTCCAAGTCAATACAGAACAACTCTTCTTAAAAACCAAATTTTTGAAGATGTACTCTCCCTACACCACTACTACCCATGTATGTATGCTAGCTGCACCACTATTGCCCATGTACATACGCTAGCTACACCATTACAACTCGCGTATACCCACAAAAGTTGAAAAAAATAAAAATTTGCAAGGGATTCATTGAGATTACGGCCTATTGGGTGGTTTCCCAACCAATTGACCACCCATAGCCCATCACCCAACCGAATAACCATGTTTTTGACATATAAAAAGAGGTGTTGGGGTCTCATTCCAAGAAGAAACATAGAAATAGTGAAACTCTACCCATTTTGGTTTCCCCACTTGCCCCAAGAATTTGCAACCATATTGTGAGTTTTGAGCCATAATTTCTTATGCTTGCCTTTTTCTTCATCCATAAGCCTATGCCCATTCTCTAGAGAGAAGTGTGAGAGAAGAAGGATATGTGGAAGCAGTTGGAGCTTGATGAAGAGGATCCCAGGACCGGGTTCGAGGAGAAGTCGTTGATCTCATTTTGTAAGTAACTTTGTGAGATTAATATAAAGAAGTAATTTTTCCATCCTGCCATATAATGTGTTTAATCTTGATGATTGATTTAAATTTTGTTATGACATCTAACCCATTAATTCATATATAGAATGTGTGTTTGTAGTTTCTTGTTTGTCTTTTGGTGAATGCAGGTCAACCTTGGGAGGAGATTTGCAGTCAAGAAGCGACTGAACACAAAGGAAGCGAAACCATATGTGGAGTTCAAGGTAAGACTATCGGATCCCTATACTTTATACTTTATGCATGAATTTTGGGTGTTGTTAGGATAGTGGTTAAAAGTGGGAGACTTTAGACTGTTAGCTCTGCCTGCACTTTAGAACCCTAGTGTAGTCTGTAGGAGGGTTTTCCCACTATATCACTGTCGTAGGTTTAGTTAGGTGGGATTCGATTATTTTTTAGTTGGGTCACAGACCCTCTTTCTCCAATCATTTTAAGGTGTCTTTGTAAATCTTTGGGTGATGGGATTCTCCAGCTGGATCTCTGACTTTTCTAATATTTTTGTCTTGTCTTGTTATTAACTTCTCGGGTTTCAATCCTTGTGAAGAGATGGTTTTGAAGTCAGCATTGAAGGAGATTTGATGAGGTTCAGAGGTAGAGCCTTCTAGTGCTTCCAGGTGCTTTTAATAATGGAAAATGATTTCAGCGCCTTTCTTAGTGCGACTGACGAGAAACATTGGTAGAGGACAAGCTTTTTTGCCTCAGTGGATGCATTAAGTGATTTAAATGCTTCTATCCGTTGTTCTGACTGTTTTAATAATGGTATTTGTAGAATGGGTTTTTCACCTCCGAAGGACTTATCTTTACCTCATACTAATCCTGATATGCTTCCTTGCTCCACTAATATGGTTAATAGGCCTATAGGAGACTATCTTGTATTTTTTTCTCCGAATAAGAACCTATATGAACACAGTGAAGAGGTGGAATTTGTCCAGAGAGTAGCTTAGAGGAAAAAGGAAAAAGAGAGATATATTTATACTCCTTTAGCTCATACTTATAGTGGTAGGAAACATGTTAAGGTCTCGAAAAAAAGAAAAGAAGAAGATTGGTTATGGGGGTCGACGTTGGACTGGAGGAGTCCTGCAACTTGGTGCTATGTGCCTTAGTTTCTAGAATGGCTTACCGCTCTCATTTCTCTACAATGATTGATGTGTGGGTGTGGAACCACTGGGTACCTTTATTTGGATACTGCCCAAAGATTCTTTCCTTGCCGCGCGGATGGCTGGGTTTTGTATTTAGGAGCCCGGAGGACTCCAAACTTATTCTTGATAAGTTTTGGAGAATAGATGGCAGGAGTTTGATGATAAAAATATAGAGACTCAACTTCAACCCAACCACATAATATTTTAGTTACAAACACTTATGGGTGCTCCTCCTGATCCTCCCCTTACATTTATGGAATCTTAGAGCTTTGGAGGCAATCGAGAATTGCATTGGTTGTTTTATTAGTGTTGATGAAGTTGCTTTGAGTTCAAATGATAAACGGATGGCGAAAATCCTTGTTGAAGTGGACATTCATGCCAGTATTTCAT
Source organism: Picea mariana (assembly GCA_032191745.1). Lineage (NCBI taxonomy): Eukaryota > Viridiplantae > Streptophyta > Pinopsida > Pinales > Pinaceae > Picea > Picea mariana. Next base: position 57,431 of record JASDQU010242290.1, read on the forward strand.
AGGTTATAGATATAGAATGACGAGGCCTTTTGTTTACCCAACAACTAGATTATTTGGGAATTCCATTCCATTGTACAAGGTGCATGCGAAATGGTCACCTGAGGAGATATTATACTTTTGTTCTGGGATCCTTGGAAGAAGATATATCCTCGGATGATGCACCTGGGGATACTATTACGCAGATGGTGGAATAATCTGATACAGTGGATTACCCATAGCTCAATGCGGAGGATAGTCCTTTTGTTCAAGACACGACATTCGTGGATAAGTTAAAATTATTTTGTCCAAAGCTTTATTACCCTTTATCTTTCTGGGAGCAAGATCATTTAAATAATGATCTTTTCCATGAACAAATGGTCAGGATTGACCTTGATAGCAATAAGACTACCTTGTCTGATACTACATTGTCTGAATTAGATGGGGATCATATTAGAAACCTTGTTGAGGTTTTTCCCTTGGGAGGGGAATCAACCATTTCACCTAGTCAACTAGATAGGGGTGATGATCCTGTCATAGTCTCAGGTTATAGTGAATCGACAGTCAGTGACTCTGTATTAGACGGAATGTTAACTGACTTGATTACTCCTCTTTCTAAGGTCTCAAATCCTCTTCCTTTAACGACTTATGTGGGCAATGTCCCTGTGGACAGAAAGGTAGATCACGGGATCTCAGAGACACTAAAGAAAAGTGGCTCTACCACTATCATTGACCCTGCATGGTCATGGGAGTTGGGTTTTGAACTCTCACCTATAAAAACAAGAAGTGCCCGGCAGAAGGAAGGGGCTGGTAGCTACACTCCAAATATCCCTATTATTTCATCTGAACAAAGGGAACTTAGAGAAATGAAAGCCCTGACTAGGGTTAAACCAAGATCCTCCTCTCCCTTAATATTAGAGGGGTAGGAGGACCCCTGAAATTGGTCTCCTTTCATAGACTAGTGTGTAAATCTTCCCCAAATGTCATTTTCCTTGAAGAAACGTCGGTGTTTGCTGAAAAAGATAGGACTTTCATGAACAAGATCGAACTTGACTGGTGTGTTAGCACTGTTAGTGTTGTGGGGACCTATGGTAGACTTTTGGTATCTTGGGATCCAAATTTCTTTGATATAGTGCCTTATTTAAGCATTGGTAGGATTTTTTTGTTAGGGACATCTCTATTGGATAACAGGAAGTTCTCTTTCCTTAATGTTTATGGACCCTATCAGGAACACAAATATTTCTAGGAAGCGTTGTGTTGAGGAAAAGATATGAATTGATGTTACTCAAACATTTTTAGACTTGGATAAAGAAAAGTAGACGGGAATATCACCCTATGTTTGTAGCCAACAAAAATAACATCCTAACTCATAGGTATTAATTGCGAGTACTTAGGCTAGTCTTTTATCAACAAAAAGCTTGTTGGAAATTCACTTTTTATGTAATTTTCTGAATATAACATTTTTTGAAATAAATGTAAGAACGGAAGTAAAGAAAACAAGATGATAATCAAAATAGATGAGACATAAAGAAATCCTTTATTTCATTCTAATTAACCAAAGAGTCAATTTCTTTACAAAATCTCATACATAAATATTGGACCAAAGTCAAATTTAGACATCCCCGATGGAACATACAAAAGGACCTCTGACAGAAAACCAAAACTAAACTCTAAATGCTGGATGATCTTGCCACAGATTGTTTCCCACTCGACTCTGCACAATATTCTTTATCAGTCATGAAAACTAATTCATAAACAGACAAGTCTACATAGACTATCAAAGATAGATCAACACCTTTGAAAAACAAGTGTCTGAATGATTTGATTCAACCCTGAATATTGTTGTCTAGAATAAGACCCTGCTATCATAAAACAGAATTAGGCTTGTGATGAATATATGAATGAATGAAAATTGAACTATCTCAACATAAACTCAAAGAGAAAACCTTAGTATGCTTATGCTTCTATCCTCCTCTTGTTCCTCCCTTTACTTTTTCTTTTAACAAAATAGAATTGGTTGAAGAAGTTGAACCAACTCATTAGTTAAGATAATAAAAGACTCAACTAAATTTAGTTAGAGGGAAGGGTAATAATTAAAATAAGGGTCATAAATAATAATAACTATTAGGTGGGACCCCTTGTGACTCCCACAGTTCATAACAATCATAACAATCATAACATAACCATTAGTTAAGAAGAAAAAACTCCTCCTTGTGCCTCCCATAAACATATTCACTTTTGGCAATTTAAACTCATGAAATTTGAAATTATTTCAAAAATAATACTCATATATCCAAAATAAACATGATGTCCAAATATCCCTGAAGTTAACTGTCATAAAAAAATAGATGTAATAAAAACTCAAAAACCATATTTCCCAGTCTGTGACACAACCCTTCCTTGATTGCTGATGTCACCTCTTGATTTCCCTAGATTTTCCTTTGGCTGTGTAGAGCCTTTAGGCCTAATCTCACTGATCATGTGGGAACAATCATCCCTCAAATGCATCCAGGAAGACACGGATTTGTCGGAGCCATTGGAGGGCAAGGAGTGGGCAATGGCTTTCCCTTTATCAAGGGCATGGTGGGCCTAAGTTTTCAATCTCTTTCTAGCATGGGAGGATTTCACTAGTGTTGTATCCCTTTTCATCACCTAAGTGAGCAAAATAAGGACACTTACAAGTCCAGTTGGGTTATCTGGACAAGACAACACTGAATGCAAGAGTTAGAAACATCAAGCATAATAAATAAACAAACAACTAAACTAAAAACAATAAAAGAAACTAAACTAGAGTGCATAAAGATATTAGAATAAAAAATAAACAACATTCATGCCACCAATGGATAGGTTGTATTAGTGGAAAAAAATCAAATAGAAAGAGAGACTTATGGGTCCCCTCTTCCTCCAAAGGAGGGCTCTTGAACCCCCAAAAATTGAGCTCTTCTTACAAATAACAAACTAGAAGGAAATGGTGAAGAAATCCAAAGCTCATTCACTCAAGAGGTGATGTGAATAGCTCAATGAAATGATGCTTGTATGATCTAGTGAGGAAAGAGGTTCCTCCAAGAGAATATAGAAAGAATAACAATACAAATGAATTCTTGGAAATGTAGTGCACCCATGGCCTCTTTTTATAGCAAATCTTTGAGGCATTATTCAACCAGTGTTTAGTGTGAACAAGGGGATCTTTAGGGCACCCTTAGGTCTTTGACCAGCCCCCCACTCAGATTCAGCTCAGATTTGTGTGTCAAATTGACTTGGGAGATGGACCATAAGTGGATGGAAGGCCGACCAAAATCATAAATGCGTCGTTCTGAGGTATGCACGGTTTTTTGCGTCTGCAGTCGCGCATCGCGTGCATGTTCTCTTTTCCGGCATTTTTGACTGGCACACGTGCATGCACTTCCTTTGTATTCTAAGCGCATGCTGATTTTATAACCAGTTGTATAGTTTTGAGCCCTTTGGAAATACATTTTTGGGCCATGGGTGAACTAATATGTGTTTGGAGATGTTGGATTCCTGTAGCCATTTGCAGATGAAATTTCAGTGATAACAGATGCCCCCTGATGTATGAGGTTAAGAGCATATGTATAGCCGAAATACATCAATGTTTATTCTAGTGAGAGTACCTGTGTAAGAAAGAGTGTTGAAGAGAGTTTCAAGAGTGACCCATTGGAGGGAGAGGGGAACCTGTTAGACCCAAACCTTTCGCAAGGTGTGGAGAAATAAAATTGTGTACAAATGAGGCAGGCATCCCCCATGCTCGTGTCATGTAACTCAAAAATGTGTAATACAGTAACTGAAGATGTGTGTTGGTGTAGATGACTACAGCACCCTCGGAGGTGTGTTGATAATGGCAGAGGACAATTTTGATCGTGAACAAACTCTGAAAAGAGATGAGGACACCTATAAGAAGTGTCGAGGATTCACAGGCATTGATGGCCTAACAATTTTCATAGGTCTTCGACAAATATAAAAACAACTGCAATAGTCGAAAAGTAAGACCCACCACCACATGATAAAGTGTTGAAGTCGAATGTCATTGGGTTCAACGAAAGCAGAGAGCAATGATGGTTCTATCTATGTCGTCCGAGAATTCTCATTGTGAAGGTAATGAGAGTCAACATACTGTCACCCATCTGGAAACTGTGTTGAGGTCGACATATAGGGAGACATGACTCAAAGAAGTGAAGGGCTTCGTGAAATCCAATGGATAAGATCAGGAGCTGATGAGGAATATGAACGAAGTCAAGGAGTGGTGAGACTCAAAACTTCCCTTGGTTGGGGATATATGTAAATGATGAGTGGAAGCAACTGTGAAACCTAAACAAGCATAATGGGGATGACTAGGCATGGGTGAAATGGACCAAAGGCGTGACAAAATGGAAAAACGCAGAGATAAAAAGGTGTATGGACTGTAAGATACTCGGGGTTGATGGATAATGTCATTAAGGGTAGGAGGTGAAAAATGCCCCAACCAAGGGCAACAAGGGTTGCTTTGCCTAAAAAGGAAGGTCACTAAAGGCGACCACCCAAAGCTATGTAAATGCGGGAAACAAAGGTTTTGTACAATTACCAAATGAATAAAGAATAAGTTGGGATAACTGTGCATATACAGTAACGGGTGCCCCAGTGCAAGATGGATTGGTCGATGAGAGCACAAGTTGCTGGGAAAACAGGTGGTGGGTGGGGGCCCCATAGGTGGGTTTCTGTATCAGGGAAATGAATGGAGGACAATCTGCATATGGGCAAACTGATGGTGGATGAAATGGAGGGTTAATAATACTGTGAAGGTTGAGCTAAATGGGGACCATAATGAGATTACCCGGGAGACCATTGTGGGGAAGATAGCAAAATGAGGAGAAGGAGCATGCAGATGATTCTAGGGAATGCGAAGACTATTGGGACTCCCAGCCCTATGGGGTGAAAAAAGAATGAGTGTCAAAATGCCTGAGGGGACTATAATTGGGACAACTCATGTGGAAAAGAGTGCTACTGGTTGATAGTACTGAAAATGCGACGGAGGTGTGAGTACTGCAGAGCCGAATGGGGGGATCCTGGAGGAAAAGATTGGAGGGTGTGACTGGGATATGCAATTGATATTCAGAGGGAATTATTAGATGCCATTGTCGATGATATACTTGAAGGGGTAGCGCTGATGTATGATGACCAAGTACCTTCACACATGAAAATCGAATACCCGACATGAACAATATCTGAAGATAAAGAGCATATAACAGTAATTCAATAACTTGTGAATATAAGTAGGTGTACCTGGGTAGGATGTGAGAAAAATGTGTCCTCCGGGGCCGAGGATGGATGGTGACCCAAGGGATGTGATTGTGTAAGGGGGAGGGATCATGATCTTGTGGCTAAATACAGATCGGAAAATGGATGACCGGAGCTCCTGTAATTGAGCATGGAAGTGTGGAAAAATGGACTATATATAGTTGTAGGGCCCACAATGCCACCTCATTTGTACCTACTGTCTTAGTGAGTGGAAAAGAGGTTTTAGAGGAGATTTGGAGATTCTGGGAGATTGAGCCAGCCGATCCAAGAGAAGCGAGTGCCAGGTTAGTGGTCAAATCCTCCTGCATAATAATTAGGATTTATTTTCTGGGAAGGGTTGTACGAATGGTCGTATAGGAGGATTTTGTAAGGGTGGGTCCCCCAATGCACGGGCGATCGAATGATGTACGCGCATGAGTGCGTGATTGTAAGATGGATAGTCACGCATGGGGGTGCCCGAGTGGGGGAAACAGGCACGCATTCGATGCACACATTTTCGAAGCACAGATGTGCATGCATGTGTGGCTGTGTTCTTGACAGTGGCGCATGTGTGCGCAACTGTGTAGCGAACAAGCGTGCTAGGATGCACGTCTGTGTGTGTAATAGGGGCACATTCGTGTGCCCCTGTATCGCCCACAAGTGTGCATGAATGCGTGACTATGGATTGAACGGGTGCACATATGTGCGCACCTGTGGGAAAACAACCGCGCCCTTAAGGCAAAACTGAGGGGTGAAAAAAAACTTATCTTTTTTTGGAGATTTTGGTGTTTTTATGGGTTGTGATGGTTGATCAAGTACTGTATATGTGGATGCAGGTGATCATTTGAATATGTCAATCCACTGGAGGGAGAGAGACTTGGTCTGTCTGAGAGAGGAAGTTAGATATGAGGATCTTGATGTGTGGGGGACTTTGGTAGCCTGTGGGCTGCTAAAGTTCTTTGACTATTCACTGTTGCGGGCATAGGAGTATCTGTTGCAGTTGCTAATTTCGATTTGGAGCACTAATCGATAGTGTTTCATAGTACGGGGAGAGAATCTCACATTCGTTGTGGTGGAGGATGTATATTTTTTGACTGGGCCACCTTTTTGGGGAAGTCTTCTACCTGCTGATCCAGTGTTGCCGAGGGATGGACAATTGGTGGACCTTGCATGGACATACTATACTAGGGAGGACTTGATGTCCAGCTCAATGGTGAGGATTGGGGAAATGTATGACCTTGTTCATCATTTCATTTCATCGATGATTGTGAGGGTTTATAGGTCCCTCACTACTCAGCGGATCAGTGGTGGTCAAGTGAAGATGATGTAGAGAGCCCTACGTGGAGAGCATTTCTCTTGGGTCTTGATGCTTCATACCAAGATGATCGGGTAGCTTAAATAGTGTCGAACTGCTGACTTTGGTGATTTTGCCTTTGGGTCTATCTTGGTGGCCTGGTTTTTGGAGAGGGTTCCTATGTTGCACCCTAGAGTGTTGTTGGATGCACCAGGGGCATGAGAGCCACGATTGATGTGGTGGGAAACGATATTGGTGCATCATGGAGGTGGGGAGGGAGGCTATTACTTTACGATCGAGTTAGCATGTGTGTGGCGTCAGATGCCACATATCATCCTTTGATATCCATATGGTGGGATGTACTATCGTCGGGATCTTGACATGGTCTTACCTCCTCGAGAGGTTTGGGACCACAGAGGTATGTTGATGTATTTGATGATTTGATTTTTTAGATAGTATCACATATGTATTACATATTTATGGATTCTAATATTATAATTTGTTGATTGTATGTGCAGATGTGGGGCCTCAAGGGTGGGAGATGGAGCTGGTTAGAGCATCGACTCATGAGGGGCCAGTGAGGCCACCGCGGGACGACCCCTGGGTAGGTGACAGGTGCTAAAGGGAGGAGGCAAGTGTTAGGCCTGTGGATGCAGATAGAGCTAGTAGGAGGCAACGTTATCATGACCCTGGTGCAAGACCTTCATGTGCACCTCCTGTTGAGGCCAGCGGGGTATTTGAAGACTTTCGCCACCGATTGGAGGCATTTTTACACAGAGTACCTGAGGGTATGTGGACCCAAATTCAGGATGAGGGGGTCTTGGAGAAGTGTGTGGGTCTTCCAGCAGAGTTGTGGACATTGATCCACCAAGTAGTGGTAGTGGCAATAACGAAGACAGGGCGACTACCTCCTGGACCGTGCAGACCCCAGCCAGTAGGGCCCTGCCTCTAGACAGAGGACCTGGTGGAGGTGCTCTAGTGACACCATGAGTGATTGATGTATGCATTTTTGTATTTATATAGGCTTGTGAGCCCATTTTGTATATGGTGTTGTGACACCTGATTTTGT
>JASDQU010242290.1:65229-91476 GCA_032191745.1 Picea mariana
ATATATGGATATACATTTTGGGATGTTTGTGATGTTCACATGTGTTGATGTTTTTTAGTGATGTTTATGATGACTAATCTATATGCTGTGACAGAATCTGTGATGGTTTATGTATGTGTAATGGTATCTTGATGTGATAAATGACAATCTAACACTAGGTTGGCCATATTATCTACTATTTGATTAAATTGTCTTGGAATATGTGTAAATGTGATTGAATCCAAATGTCGAGATAAAATTCTAACCTATAGGTAGTTGCAGAAGAGGTAAGGATTGCGGACACGGTACACATTGTTGAGATGAAGGACAACAAGCTGGGAATCGAGGAAGATGCTAAGGTGGTTGATATGGTGGTGACTGGCCTCGATGAGGAGGCCAATGATGATTATGTATTCTTCTTGGTTATTGGTTGTTGAGCCCAAACATATGCTGCTGGAGTGGAGCAGTTCGTGTGAGGGGGAATAGAGGGCCCAAGCTGCCGAAGCGAGATTCTGTGTCCATCGTCTAGGTCTTTCGGCATAACCAATCTGGTAGGCCAATGGAGGAGGCATCTGTCAAGAACATAAATGATAGATTAGACGCAAGGCAAGGAGGGAATAAAGAAGATTAAAAACTGTACAAAAAACGTGTACAAAAATAAAAAGTCTAGTGTAGAATGGCTACGCTCAGGCGTAGAATATCTTTAAGTACCACCCGTTGATGTTTTCTTTGAGAGGATGGCCTTCGGGGGAGGCCAGGATGTAGTCACCTTTAGTGAAGCAATGTTGGATGATGTAAATTCCATGCCATAATGACTCAAATTTTCCATGGCCGAGGGTGCCGTGAGTGATATCGTAAGCAAGGATGAGGTCACCTTCGTTGAATGAGCGAAGGTTGACATGGTGATCAAAGGTGTCCTTTGATCATTTTTTGGTTGCCTCGTTGTTCTGTAATAAAGACTGATGGTCTTCATCCAATGACTCTAAGTGTAGAAAGTGATGCTCCATCTGAGCAGTGTCGGATAATAGCTCAATAGTGGTGCATAAGGTGGGAATTTCGCACTCGATGGGTAGAGTGGCCTTGACCCCATGATCTAGATGAAATGGTGTGAAACCAGTGGCAGTTTTAACTGTTTTGCGGTAATCCCATAGTGCAAAAAACAACATATGATGCTAGTTGGTCTTATGTTTGTTAACTATGCACTGCAACATGGTTTTGAGGACCTTGTTGACTGCCTCTACCTGTCCATTGGACTAAGGGTCATATGGGGAGGCAAACTCATGGTAGAATCCTAACATGGAGTAAATTTCAATGAAAATCTCATTCTCGAAGTGTTTCCCATGATCAGAGATGAGCTGTAGTGGGACTCCAAAGCAGGAGATGATGTGGTTAAAGAAAAAATGCATTGCAGTGTCAGCGGTGTTGTTAAAGGTAGGCATGGCTTCCACCCACTTGGTGAAGTAATCGACTGCAACAACGATGTATTTGTGTCCATTTCTAGATGGAGGGTTGCAAGTCATGAAGTCAATGCCCCATTTGCAAAGGGGCTGACAATAATGACTAGGTGTAAAAGAGAAGGTGGTGCTCGCACTTTGTTGGCATATAGCTAACATTTGTCACACCGCTTCATAGCGTGGATGCAATCATGAAATAATGTGGGCAAAAAGTAGCCTACTCCAATGATTTTCTGGGCAGTGGACATCCCTGAGAGGTGGCCACCGTAGGCATTGTTGTTGCAATCATTCAAGACTCTATTGGCCTCGTCAACGGTCAAACATCGACGAAGGATGGTTTTGAATCCTCGTCGATATAGGATGTCACCGATGAGGAGGTAGCGAGGGGCCTGGTGTCAAATACATCGACGATCATCTTGAGAAAGGTAATTTCCAAACTTTTGTGTTCGGAGGTAGACGAGGAGATCGTCATACAAGGGATCATCCAAGGGGATGTAAAAGAGATATTCGTCAAGGAAGTCTGTATTGATGGGAGAACTGGTAGTATCGAAGGGGAATGTCGTAATGAGTTCAGCGAGGATGAGGGATTTCTTGCTCTTCGGTGTTGAGAATTTGAGGTTGTATTCCTAAAGGATGACGATCCATCGGGCAAATTTACCATTAATTTTTCGACGACTGAGCAAGTATTGCATGGGGTTGGAATCGGCTACTACTTTGGTAGTTCAAAGCAGAATGTAATGGCACAGTTTTTGGACTGCAAGGACAACTGGGAGTATCAAGGGGGAATGTCGTAATGAGTTCGGTGAGAACGAGGGATTTATTGCTCTTGGGTGTTGAGAATTCAAGGTCATATTCCTAAAGGATGACAATCCGTAGGGAAAATTTACCATTAATTTGTTGGCGACTGAGCAAGTATTGCATGGGGTTGGAATCAGCTATGACTTTGGTAGTTTGAAGTAGAATGTAATGGCGCAGATTCTAGACTGTGAGGACAACTGCAAGGGAGAGTTTCTCTTTGTGATTGTATTTCAAGGGTGGTCCAGAAAGATTTTTGCTAATGTAGTAAATTACATGCTCACGGTCATCATCCCCTAGTTGGACAAGAACTCCTGCTACTGAGACGACTGAGGCCGATAAGTAGAGGATATAGTCAGTGTCATAGTTGGGTGGACTAATCAACAAGGCATTGGAGAGTGTCGCTTTAAGATCATCAAAAGCGGTTTGGGCATGTTCATCCCATTAGAATGGGATGTCGTGGCATAGTAAGCGAAGGAAGCCATGTGCGCGAGAGGCGTAATCTGGAACAAAGCGTCGTAGAAAGTTATCTTTTCCTTGTAGGCTCTGCAGTTGGCGTAAATTCCGTGGTGGGGAAATTTCTATGATGGCTTGGACCTTGAGGGGTTACATAGTGATGCCGCATTGGGAAACGATGAACTCAAGGAGGCGTGCAACAGTGACACAGAATATGCACTTCAGGGGGTTCAAGAGGATATTGTATTGATGACACCTTTGGAAGATGATACATAAATTATCGAGATGTTGAGTGCGTTTCTTGGATTGAGCGGTGAGGTCGTCCAAGTATGCAAGGATCATATGAGCCAGATCATGAAAAATGTATGTCATGGCCCATTGGAAAGTTGTGCCAACGTTCTTGAGGACAAAAGGCATGAAATGATATGAAAAAGTTCCCTGGGGGGTAGTGAATGCGGTTTTATATTGGTCAACTGGGTGAATCTAAATTTGGTTGTAGCCGGAGAAACTGTCCATGAAGGACAAAGCCTCGTGACTGATGCAATCATCGATAATTTGGTCGATAAAGGGCATTGTAAAGTTGTCTTTGGAACAGGTGTGATTGAGATCACGAAAGTCCGTATAGACGTGGATAGTGCCCTATGTTTTGTTAACAGGGACGGGGTTGGAGACCCATGACATATATGCGATGGGGTATATGAACCCAACAACGCATAATTTGTCAATCTCAGCTTTGATGGCCCCTGCTTTGGATGGGTGTAGTAGATGTTGTTTTTTTCGTACAAGGGTGATATCAGGCCATGTGTCTATATGATGCTCAACAATAGAGGGATCAATGTCGGGCATCCTTTTGTATGACCAAGCAAAAATGTTCCCGTATTCCTAGAAGAGAGCTTTGTAAGCTATGAGTTCTTCAGGAGAGCATGCGATGCCTATGGTGATTTCCTCTATGATTCCACATTTGATGGAAATATCAAATTTGACGGTGGGTGAAATGTTGGCCATTTTACCTTCTTAAAAAGTATCAGGGGTAGGGATAGGGTCATTGAACCAATCTATATGACCTGAGGGGAGAAAATATTTGGTTTCGATTGCGTATATGGGGTTTTGGTTATGAGGCACAAAGGATTCTTGTGAAAGAACAAGTGCTCTATGATGGAGCGGATCCCATGGGCAATCGAGAGTAGTTAATTCCTTGAGGATGTCTTCTTTGTAGTGGAATTGTCGAGAACACAGGGGATCCAAGAGAGTAACATTGGTGATTGTCATCGTTTGGTTGTCTTATGGTGTTGAAGAGGTAGGGGGGATGATGCAAGGGGGTTGCGATGGTTCGCTCAACATAAACCAAATATAAAGATATTGTGGGTTGAAAATGGTAGTCAGGAGTAAAGTTTCTGTGGGGAAATGAACTGGAGAATTGGGGGGATTTGGAGGCAAATCCTCATATAAACTATCCAAGAACCATGGGGGAGTAGGGAGTTCCTTAGGCTTAAGAGAGAATATATGAACAACATCAGGTGATGGAGTAGGGGTAATCAATGGTTTTGTTGGGAGTGGGGGGGGGGTGTAGGATTTTGAATAAGGGCCATTTGGCAACGCCTGTATTCAATTATCATAGGACATTGATATGTGAAATGATCAAGTGATTCACATAGAGAGCAAGGAAATTGAATACATTCATTGATTGAGGTTGTGACATAGTGGGTGTCAGTGACATGTGGTTGAGATGACGCGGATGGAAGGGGTTCTTTCTAAAATCTCTGGCAGACTGTCATTAGTGTCTGCCAAAATTGAGGTAATGCTGAGCAATGGTGGGTGTAATGGCCATACTTTGAACAGATGGCACATGTGAATTTGGTTCGCAACCCTTTGCTACCTATATTAGGGGATGAAATGGTAGTACTAGAGGATGTGACGAGTGGTGTGGTTGCTCGAGGGAGTCAAATTAAATTACGTATCTCGGGAAGAGATGGGCATTTATTGGTGGGGATCTTTCTTTCTCAGTGTGCAAGGAGGTTGAATTCATGGGGGAAATGGAGAGGTTGGCTCTTTCTTATTCTGTCTGCCCCTAGCTGTAGCAGTGGTGCTAGAGAGTGGGGGTGAGGGTGGTGCGGTTGGAGTATGTATCGGAATATGCATCAGGATTCCTTTGGTTTGGGGAGGGAGAGATGGTTGAGGGACCATCGCAGGTGGATGTAGATACCATAATTGGATTTCCATCACCATATTTGGAAGGGTAAGCATTGCAGCTACTTGGAAAGCTTGTACGCTCGGTGGGGGGTAAAAGAAGGGGATTTGAGTAATGGATTGGGGGACTGTCTCCAAAACTGGGATGTGGCCCTAGGGGAAGGTGAAATATAGAACAGGTGGAGTTGAAGAGTTTTCAGGGGATTCTTAAGGAACGAGCTCTGCGACAAATGGGACGTCAGATGGTAAGGAAGCCTCTGTGCGAAGAAGGGTATCTCCAGTTTTTGTTCCATTGGAAGAGATGACATAGACTTGTGCTGAGGGATGTATGAGCGGTGATGCTCCATGGTATGTCCCTAGAAAGGATGGGTCTTTGAAAATTCTGGGACCATCTCGATGAGTGGGTAGGCATCAGGATTAGTGTGGACAAAAGTTAAGATGTTATTGATGTTGGAGGAAGGGTTGGGTTCATAATGTGACACTTGGTCAATGGTGATGATCTTCCCGTTGTTAGAGAACATCATTGTGTGAAACAAAGAAGAGGCCATAGCCTTCATAGCGTACATGTAGATATGTCCGAACAAGATGTTGTAATTGAGAAGAGCGTCGATAAATTCAATGTCAATGAGGATTGTCTTGCCCCCGAGTTCAATGGGGACATTTTGAAAGAACCTTCAGGAGAGGATGGGCATCCATCATAAGCTCTGAGAGTGATGGCGGATGGTATAAGCTCGAGGGAGCCAAGTTTCTACCATATGGTTTTGGACATGATGCATGTGGATGCACCTTCGTCAATGATGCAATGATGAACTGTGATGTTTCAGATTTTAACCGGTATTTGGAAAGCTACCAAAGAGGGGAGATGGGGTTCTCCACTATCAAGATCAAAGGTGATGATTCAAGTGTCATTAGTGTCGACTGCCCCCAGGGCAGAAAGTAATGAATTTCATTGAGTAGGATAGTTTTGAAGGACTTCTAAAACTGACATTGCAGTAGGAGATTGTGCCAAGTCATCGACCATAATATAATTGTGGGCAGCCCTAGCCTGATGGTTGTTGACATTCTGTCACAATGGGATGCGAGGAATATGAAGGGGTATCTCAGTATTAGGGCGAGGGATCATCAAAGGTGGTCCACTTGTGACTGGGGTTGATTTTGAGGTAGTGGGAGTAGATTCGGGGGGTGCACTATATTGACGACTGTGATTTTGTAGAATAACTTCTTCCTCGCTAGTGAGGAGGATAATGCAATCTGCAGAAGTGCCTGGGTTTGGATACTATCCCATCTGTGGTGGGGCAGGCTCCATCTCTTGTTGGGTGTTCATCACCCCTTGGTGTAGAATGGGGTTTTGCAGTACGGATGGGGGTGGTTGCTGCACATATTGTTGTGGGGCCTGCTGAGGGGAAGGTGGTGTTGGGGGACATGGTCCATTTTCGTATTCTTTCATCCATTTAAAGTCAACGATTTGAGGTAAATGGTGAGTATAATGGCCATACTCACCGCAAAGGGCACAAGGGAAGTTTATCCAAAGATTGTTGTTATTATTCCTTTGGCATTTGTTATTGTTTCCCCCTTGGGGGTTCTGGTTCCCCTGATTCTGGTTGCCCCCAGTAGGTTGGTTCTGTTGGGGGTGATTCCCTCCTGGTCCTAGATTATTATTGTTTCGGTTTTTTCCTTTATTTTTTGTAGTATTATACTGATGGGTTGGATTTCCCGTATTCAGTTGTTCGAAATTGTGGACTTGTTGAATGTGAGAGGACTGAACAAAGTTAACCCCAGTGTGTGGTTGTTCTTGTGGAGAAGTAATGGGACGGGGAGGACCAGGAAATGGGAAGTATAGATTATGTTGTGTCAATGATCCATAAGGTACATAGGAAGGTGTGGCACTTTCACTAGTGCTTAGGGTGTAAGCAGAGGTAGAGGTGGTTCCAGAACTAGGTTGAACAATCGGGTGCATCATGGGTGTTAGCGGGGGTCCACTTATGGGTTGAGGGAGGGAAACAGGGTATGGTTGTTGATAAGGGGGAGGAGGGTAGTAAGGATTTCCTCCATATACCAATGGATATAGAGGTGTACCATATGTAATTGGTTGTGGGGGGTATGGATTGTGGTGTGTTGTGGTACCAATCAATCCATCTGCAAAGTGAGACATCCCAGGTTTTTCCTGGCCGAATGGCATGGGTATCAGGGCATCAGGTAGTACCGTGTATAAGTATCCTGACTGTGAATAAATGAGTTTGAAATGTTGAGCCTTGCCAATGGATTCTTATTCAGATGGGGGGAAGGTGACAACCACATCCTCGGCAAGGAGGGAAACAAGTGATTTGAGAAACCAATTGAGGCATTGTTGCTTGGTGGCTTCAGCTTTGCATAGACTACATTGTCGATGCCATTTGTGAATGTGGTCATCGATGTGTATGGTAGAGGTTTGTTTAAACTCTGAGAGAAGTTTGATACCATTTTCATGACGAATTGGTAGTTTAAAGAAGGTAAAAAATTCTTTGGCCAAAGATTCAAAGGTCACATGGGACCCAGATTTTTCTTCTACATACCACTTGGATGATGGGCCAGTGAGTGTGTGTTGAAATAACCTCAATTGGACGGAGTCATCCATGATGTTGTTTGAAGAGCAGCATAAGTGGAAGGTCATGATATGGTTGGTCAGGTTGTCTCCCTCTTTTCCTTCAAACTTGGGGATGTCTGAAGGGAGTTTGGTAGGCATTGTAGGCCATGTGGGCTCATGCAATATAGGATCATTGGTGAGCTTAGTTAGATCAGGTATGTTGAGGGAAGACAAGTATGGCATCTGGGGTGGTGGTGGAGGATTAGTTCCAGCCATGGTGTGAGTGTTGTGTGTACCTGACCCATGAGGGGGACTAGGTGGGGTTGTACTTCCCCCTTGGGAAGAAGTTTTCCCCCTTCTTTCGTGTAAAGGAGAGAAAGTGGACAATTGACCTTGTGAAGTGGACCCAAGTAAACTGGAACCAAGCAAAGATGATCCCAAGAAAGTAGCACTCACAAGGGTGTGAGAAGGTGGAGCAGATGAGTTTGCAAGAGTAAGAAATCCCCCTAGAATAGTAGGGAGATTTAGCAATCGTTTGGAACGATGGGGATTATGTGGGTCCCCTATGATGTCTGACTAGAAAAGTGGATGTGTGCAAATGGTGATGAGAGCAATAAATGAACAAGAGTCTTTTCTATAATTTTTGGACCTTCACAATATATTTCACAATCGAATGTAATCACAAGGGTGTCATACAAAAACCAATTTGATAAAGAAGCATATATGTGGATAGGTGGATTTCGGCCGCATGGGAGAAAAAAAAATTCTCGTGTCCTAAAAGACGTAACGTCCTTCCTCTCAAATGGCATTGGACCTTCCAGTAGCACTCGACAGTGGGGTCTGAAGCCACTAGAAGAGGAACTAGTGAAGGATGAACTAATCAGTTATAATGAGGGGTAGAGGGTGCATATCCCGAAAGAGCTGGTGATATTTCCCAATAGCCACACAAAATACGATCAAGGTGCAATTGCATCCCATAATTTCCACCTAGGTAGATGTCCTAAAATTTGGTCACTAGGTAGCTCGGTCAAAGTGCAACATTTAGATTTTCGACCTCAGAAATGGGTCACAGGCTGAATCTCGTCCAAGAGGTGGGTGCCTCAAGGGGGGACGTGCAGAATAATTGGAACTCAGCCTTCGACCCTTCACGGGTATCTCCCTACCTTATGGTGTAGGAACACTTGACTTGGAGGATTTAAAAGTTCCCTATTTGTCAACTTCTACTATTTGAAGATGTGAGAACCAGATAATGGGGAGTTATTTGGATGCCTATCCCCGAGATCCTACCTAGACTAAAAAATTTCTTTTGGCACCTCCTGCGGAGGAAAACTTAGTGAGTTTTTAGAAAAAAATTAGATGTGGTTGTTTGAGAGATTCGGTGTGAACCAATCTAGTTGAAATTAAGTGGGAGTGGATAGTCTCCTCAAGAAAAGGGTGGGGCATTTCAGAATCCCTTTGGAGGAAACTTACTTCAACCTCCACATTTTCTAGACAAAACTATGTGAGTGCATAGTGACTTTGTGTGTGAACAAGTGAAAGTGTTCCAATATTTTAATAAGTTAGGTGTCACCTTGCTGCATGTGGACTTCTTGTTGTCCTTATAAGTCTTGATTACCTAAGTTACTATATGTCATTGGTAAAACCTTGCGTAATTTTAAAGTCTCTAGAGAACTAGCATGTGGACATGTGGTTCCTTACCAATCCTTTAACTTCCTAGTGTGATTTAGTCTATGAAAGATTCAAAACTATCCTACATTGTGGACATGTGGGCATGTATGGGCCCATTACAAAACCTTTAAACTTCCCTAGTGATGTAATCTAAGAAATTAAATTCAAAGCTATCCTATCTTTGTAGCATGTGGGCATGTATGGGCCCTTACAAATTTAAGATGTGTTTGAAAATGAAACTAAGAGGAGTCCCGAGGGGGCTGTTGTCCTCTCCTAAAGATTTTGTCTTTAAGGGAGATGAAATTTTCCCTCAATCATTTTTCTGATTCTCAAGATCTCTCCAAGGCACAAGAGAAGAGCATACTCAATGATTGACGTTCAACTTCTGGTCCCAATGCAAGTGTTACTTATATGTGATATAGAATGATTCCCACTTAACTTTAATCAAAGTAAGCCATCCATGTGGAAAAATGAAAGCAAAAGTAGGATAAATATGGATTTTAACCCCCTAAGTGCCTATATTTTGACTAACCCTTCATGTGGAGAGGGAATCTAAGTGTGGTGGATATTACAATCTGCATAGAATCAAGCTTAAGAAGGCTATGGACCTTCAACAGATCACAAAAAATCTTACAATGTGTGAATTTTTGGATAGATGCACGGATCGCAGAGTAGACAAAGGCGCATGTGGTGCCAATGCACAAATAAAAAATGACCTGTTGGCAAAGGTGCATAGAATGCGCTAAGAAACATAGAGAGTTTGGCGCATGTGCTCAGAAGACACACCCATGGGTTAAAAATCCTGTGCACTTTCTGTTACACGGTCGGGAATAAAATTTTAGATGAAATTCTCTTAGCTCAGTTTCGAATTTAGCTTCTTGCAGGTAGGCTTGGGCTAGTTATTGTTCCTACAAGTTAAATAAACCAAAAATAACTGCTCAAATAACCCAAATGGGGAGTAAATTGATACCTAATCCCCAGTGGAGTTGTCAATCTGTTGTATCCCTTTTTGTCACCTAAGTGAGCAAAAGAAGGACACTTACAAGTCCAATTGGGTTAGCTAGACAAGACAGCAGTGAATGTAAGAGTTAGAAACATCAAGCATAAGAAATAAACAAACAACTAAACTAAAAACAATAAAATAAACTAAACTAGAGTGAATAAAGGTATTAGAATAAAAAATAAACAACATTCATGCCATCGATGGATAGGTTGTATTACTAGGAAAACACTAAAGAGAAAGGGAGACTTATGGGTCCCCTCTTCCTCCAAGGGAGGGCTCTTGAACCCCCAAAAATTGAGCTCTTCTTACAAATAGCAAACTAGAAGGAAATGGTGAAGAAATACAAATCTCATTCACTTAAGAGGTGATGTGAATAGCTCAATGAAATGATGCTTGTATTCTCTAGTGAGGAAAGAGGTTCCTCGAAGAGAATATAGGAAGCATAACAATAAAAATGAGTTCTTGGAAATGTAGTGCACCCATGGCCTCTTTTTATAGCAAGGATTTGAGGCATTATTCAACCAGTCTTTAGTGTGAACAAGGGGCTTTTTAGGGCACCCTTAGGTCTTTGACCAACCCCCCACTTAGATTCAACTCGAATTTGGGTGTCAAATCGACTTGGGAGATGAACCAAAAGTGGGTGGAAGGCCGACCAAAATCATAAATGCATCGTTCTGAGGTATGCGCAGCTTTTTGCGTCCACAGTTGCGCATCGGACGCATGTGCACTTTTCCGACATTTTTGACTAGCACACGTGAACGTGCTTCCATTGTATTCAGAGCACATGTTGATTTTATAACCAGTTTTATAGTTTTGAGCCCTTTGGAAATACATTTTTGGGCCATGGGTGAACTAATAGGTGTTTGGAGATGTTGGATTTCTGTAACCATTTGCGAATGAAATTTCAGTGATAACAAATGGCAAGTGGTCAGGGGAAGCTTGGGAAATGGGATTAACCGGTGGAGGAGAAATCAAAGGCAAGTTGGGCCAGACATGATGTTGGGAGACTGTCGGATGGACAATCTCCTGCCATCTACCATTTTTAGGGTCTTGGGGTTGTAATGAGACATGAGAAGGTACAAGGATAATGGGTGCTTGCGGGGCTTGGAAAAGAGGCCCTTCAGGCCTAGGTTGGACTATTCCCTACCCAATCTAATTGAAGAATCCAACATGAAAAAATTGGCCTAGCTCTTGTGAATCAACTTCAAAATTTATGGATAACCTAGGCCTTCTTGGGCCTCGATTCCAATTACCTCTACCTATGTTTCCTCGGCCATGGCTACCTCAAATGAAAAAACTCATTCTGCATGTGTGATCAATTAGAAAATAGGATTTAAAATAACCATACATGACAACTCTTAAAAATATGAAATATATTTGGCTCAACAATGTATCAGACTCATACAATCCAATCCATACAAATTGTTTTACTGTTTATCAATGAGCAGGGGGTGAAAAGGGCTTTGGGAAATGTGAGGGGTTTGTATTGAGAGAAACATGATATCATGGGGGGAAAAGAACATGGTTACTTCTCAATGACAACAAAAATCAACTGTAAAGAAAACCAGTAAAACTTCACTACAATCCACATAAGACACTGCCACTTCCATCTACTTTAACACATAAATTCTCTTGACTGTAGTCAGTCTCATAGCAGGGAGTGAGAAATTTAATATGGTAGGTGACGGGGTTTGTAATTAGTGGAAAGTGAAATAATGGAAGGGAAGAATAATGATTACTATTCATGAAATTAATTAAGTGATCCTTAAAACATTATGCGAAAGGAGATGCATCAACCATCAATCATTTGACAAATAATAATTTATGTGCATTTAACTAGTTCATTGTTCATAACCAAATATCCAACACAGTGCCATCACAAGACATTATGTATTCCACATAATTTGTAGGAGGTTTTGTTCCCTTCATTCACATAGTTTGTATTTTATAACAATCTATGAACAATAACCATTTCCAATCTGTAAACTATCAAAATCAACCACTGCCCATGCATTTCTTCAATCCACAATAATACTTCAAAAGTCATGTTTTCAAATTAACAATGAAGTCACTATCACTACAATCGGTCCCATGATTTAAATGAAATGATATTTGCTAAACATGTATAGGCAGTAACCAAAATAATCAAGATCAAATTTCCACACCCGAAATGACAATTAAACAACCAATAGCCACCATTTAGACACAAGCTATGCACAGGGTAATTTTCCCAGACAATGTAGTTTTGCCACTGTAAAAAAAAACAATTCAATGTGACTTAACAGTTGGGCCGCCCATCCAACGCGACTGTCATCAACAACATGTCTGCTTTAACAAGTGATCGACTACATTAAATAAAAATTCTTAAAACTCTATGGGTATCCCTGAGTGTGAAAACCAATCTATCCATACTACACATAGTGCACAGCTAACCAAACCCCACGATGTAACATTTCGACTTAACAAAAACAAACACACAGTCACAGTAAAAGCTCAACATTTCGTGTTGAGACGTCGATTTAATATAACATTGCTTCGATTTCATCACACAGTGATCGAAAAATTGTGCAAACTCAATATTATACAATCAAACAAGCCTAAGGATGCAGTGGATATACTCTTTACAGTCATCCAGTTCAATAGTAATTCGTCCCCAAAGAAAACCATAGTTACCGTGTCCATTGTTTCATTTTGCAACAACACCATACATACAACATGACATGCATGAGCCACATCAAGCATTTGTAACCAATTCCAACTATCATCCAAATAATCATTAGTGCTAATACTAGTGATCGTGTATCAACCAAACAATTCGCCACTGTTGTAAGAAAAACAATCAACCTAACAAGTTGTGGAAACTACGCATACCCACGAATCAAATCGAATTGGGGTAGAGGCCTTTTCCACTAACAATACTAAGTATTAATTATAAGGAGAGTAATTGTGTTCTTTGAAAGTGCAATTGGCAATGAAAGGTTTATCCTTATTATCACAAAAGTAGTAACCAAATGCCAAACGAACACGACTGTCATACAACGAACTGGGTGAGACTGTATTCAAAGTAATCGACCACAATAACATGTAGCAATTTGATAGGCACAACAGTCTCTTCTATAAATCTCTAGACTAGAGGATTAAGGGTCTACTCTGTAGCCAACACCGAAGAAAAATCCTCGTAATGGTGGAAACTTCAAGGCCAAGGGTGTGCACACAGGGAGAGCCATGATTCATTTGTGGACAGGTAACAATCCATGAAAGGGGGCCATAACAAAAGGTGAGGTTGCCATTCAAGCTGACAATTTTGTTTAGTGCACATAGGGTATAACCCTCATGTTCATCGTTTTACATGCCACGGTGCTGAGGTGAAGACAGGGTTGAGTTAAGAACAAAACACTCGCTTCGTGGCCCTTAGTGTTGGAAACACCCAATGCCCAAAAGAACTCAACACAGTGTCGCAGGAGACCTCCAACTACTAACCCCATAAATGGAAAAGACTGAGTTTAGTGGAAAATGCGTGCAGATAGCCACCCACTCAAGACAAACAAAAACCCTCTAATGAAACCTACAAGGATAATAGAGAGAGACCACCCAGGATGACCCATAACTCCCACGAATCAATATTTTTACAGGAAGAACCATCCACTCTTCATTCAAGAACAAAATTTCACACAGTTGCAACACTTAGGAAAACACCAAAACATACACCTGAGCTAGTAATCATTTCATAACCAAATCAGAGTCACGAATGGCCAAAAAAATACATACATGTAATCGAATTCCTTAAAATGAGAGTTGGTCGAGCGGTTCATCCCTACTAAAAATCTGGAGGATAACCACAACAACAAGATCAAACAATAGCCCAACTAGGGTGGTGACTAACATGAGGAGTAAAGGTGACATGCAGTAAATGCACGTCGCCTCCACCCAAAATGCATTAACTCATCAATACATGCCAACACATTAACCATTAATCAATCAATGTATCGAAAACCTCACAACATTTAAAAACCAATAGCGTGACTTATGCCATAACATAATTCAAGTCCCATATAATCCAACCATTCACATAACCAATAGTACTACCACCTTTCCAAATGCACCACCAACATTTCATACCATATGTGTTTTAACCATAGCCCAATCACAATTGCATAACCATTTACTTGTTAGCTAGGATTCAACAATAACTGTTAATTCTTTCAGGCATGTAGTATAGTGAATAAGATATCTTTAAACTCTTCCCCTTTGCAATTTTTTTATTTATTTCCAATTGTTTGCATGTAGTATAATAAAATTTCTAACTTAGATCCCATTTGTTATAGTATTTTTTGCTTCTCTCAAAACTGTCCTTCATGCAATTTCACTAACATGCGTGTTGTGTAGGTGTGATAAGAACAAAATAGCATAGGTTGTAGTAACATCAGGAATCAACACCTCATAAGCTCAAATCATAACCAATAACAACAACATATCATCAATCATGTAAGCCATGTTGCATATCATCACAACATCAAAAGTGAAAATATATTATCTTCAATAGTTCAAGGGGGTCCCACCTACTAGTATTAATTATTTTTTTATAATATTAGGCTTTAGCAAC
Source organism: Picea mariana (assembly GCA_032191745.1). Lineage (NCBI taxonomy): Eukaryota > Viridiplantae > Streptophyta > Pinopsida > Pinales > Pinaceae > Picea > Picea mariana. The sequence continues at coordinate 79,938 of JASDQU010242290.1, forward strand.
ACTTTGCGGGAAAAACTTCATTGACAATTTTAATCGTCAACAAACTGGCGAATCCACAGGAAAATTTGTTTCCAATAGATTCAAAACTCATAACTCATGGTTTCACAGACCAAGAACAGTAATCTTAGAAGACATAACCAAAATAATTATGCAGCAGGGGGAAGTGAGCGGATTTAATGGAAAGATGACCAGGAATTTGGGAATAATTGATGAAAAGTGTTAAGTATGAGGGGTTTTTAAAAACTGTATGCATAAGATTTCAACTAAAATATTCTCTTAACTTTCAAGGAGTAAAACTTATAGACTTTCTCTTAAGATTTCAATGGATGAAGAAATGGCGAGAAGAAGCGGGAAATAACCAATTCCTTGTAAGACAATAGTGGAAATATGTAACAATTTCAAGGGCTCGTCAGAGGAGACATCATAAAAACTATGTAAGATTGATTTTTATCGACTAACAATGCTTTGCAAGAGTGTCACTATGGAATAATTGATCCATCATTTTATCTTGACCAAACACTAAAAGATGATAAAAACAAAAATCGCAACAAAAGTAATAATGCAGAAATTAAAACAACAACAATAAAAGATTCAATTTGAAAAACAACAAGGAAAGAAAACTTAAATTAGCAGGCATAAATAAAGGTACTGTAAGCATATAAAATAAGCAAAAAAATTGAAAGCATACCTAGGCTACTAGTATACAACAAAATCCAGACAACATTAGAACTTTTCATGTTGGTTCCTCACAATATTTCAAGTGAGGGATGTTAGCGTTGTAGGGAGGAAAATGCTCTTGTAAATATTTTAAGATACAAGAGTTAGTATCCAAGACAAAAGAAATTTGGAAAGGACCGATGATTTGGAAATATGGTGTAATCATCAGTCCCTTGCCACACACAATTAGATCATCAAGATAGAGATGGAGATTGACCAATTCATCGAGAGTCATGTGCATATTTTTTTTAAAAGCAATACATGTATCAAGTAAGCTAAAAATACGACATTTGTAAGGCATGGTATCACAATTAGTAATGAAAGTGGTTTTGTGAACATTTTCCCCTTTTTCTTTGATTCTCTTTTAACCAAACAGACTGTCAAGTAAGGGTCTTAACGACGACTCTACAACCTGTTGCAAAAGAATTTCCATATTGAGAGGGGGAAAGGGGTTTCTTATAATCACTTGCCTGAAGGTTCAAACACTAATACAAGTTCTGATATTATCAGTGGCCCTCAAGGCCGATTTCCAAATTGAGACTCATTCAGGATGGGTTGAAGAAAACATTCCATCCCTTATGAAATCTCTCAATCCCCTTCGAAAGGGTTCTTCCAATGTAGAGTTAACAAGTTCTTGTTTTTTCTTAGCTAGTTTCATAATATGTTGAAAAAGACTATGATCAAAACTAGGAATATCCTCATAAGACCAAGCAAAAACCTTACGAGATCCACCAAGTAGTCTGGTGGACCCCATCTCTCCTTTATCAGAAGATTGGACATTTATTTTAACATTCGTTGAAGGTTCAAATGTATTAATGTTAAGGAAGATGGTTTTATTCATCTTCTTTTGTAACTCCTCTTCCTTTTGTTTTTCTTTATTGCCTACAATACTCAAAGAAAACGAACTCTCAAGAGGAGTCAAACCCTCAGGAATCTTATTATTTTATATGGATATAATCTCCTCGGGCTTAAGAGGTTCATTTTGAATGAAAACACAAATTCTCTCATCGTTAGGGATGGTCTTCCAAGATCCTTCCTTTTTAGGTATGTATGAACGACATAGATATTGAAAGACACAATCAGGCCTGTGAGGCAAGAGTTGCTGATTAGGAGAGGCTACAAAGATAGCTAATCAATCAGCCATTGAATTCAACTCCTTCTTAACATGAGTGATGTTGAAAGATAGAAGATTCGAGACAAGTGCCCAAACAGTTTGGGAGTATTGTTCCATCAGCTTGTTGCTAGGAGATCATATCTTGTGTATCAGGTTCATAACAAGCTAAGAATTCCCAAAAACTAAAAGGTGACCACAACCAAGATTATGGGCATCCTCAATGCCTAATAATAGAGCTTGAAATTTAGCAACATTGTTCATACAAGAAAACTCCAACCTGTATGACATATTATGAATTTTTCTTGTAGGGGAAACCAAGATAATACCAGCCCCATTGCCTTCATTAGAGTGTGAACCATCAAAGTGCATATGCTGTAAATCATCATCTAAATCAATTCTTTCTAAAGGAGTATTATCTTCTTCAGCAAAGATGGAGAACACTCCTAGGTCTTCTTCGATATAGTTTATGCTAGATTGTGAAACATTTTCTATGTAGGGTGAGATTCTTCCTTCTCTAAGGACTATAATGTTCTTACCATTCCTAGGAATGGATAAATGTGTCCTGTCGAGTGAGAGGTATCCACCTGTTAGGGCCTGCCAATCTCTCCCCAAGATAATCAAATAATTTCTTATAGACATATCAATCACCTGAATGTTGAGGGTTGTCCTTATCTCAGGATGAGCGCATAAAACCAAGGTTACATCTTTAATCTCACCTATGGTTTTTTTTTGTAGACTATTATAGGAGAGCATGATTCTAACATTTTCGTTTGTACAAGACAAGACTAACTCTTCCATAATAATCTTCGACATGACACTTGGGCCTGAACCACCATCAATGAGGCAACAATGGGCAATCTTATCCATGATCTTTACAGAAATATAAAAAGGGGGGTTTTTTATAGGGTATCTGAAGTTATGTACACCTACTTTATTTAAAGAAGAATGCTCTTCTTGTACCTGTTGGGAAAGATTGGCTACAGTGGAAGCTTTTCCTTCCATGAATTGTTTCATATGCATATGTTTTTCAGGGACGACAACCATGTCTAGGAGGGTTTCATCTGCTTTGATGTTGGCCAATTGATTCAAGATATTGTATTTTGAAGAGGGAAGAGGGGGAGTGATTCCTTGACTCTCAGGAATTTTAGGAACCTGGGGTGCAGTAGCAGTTGGGGATGAACTTAGGCTAGAAGAACTGTGGAGAGGATCAAATGTTACCTTGGGGGCATAGGCTTTGTTCCTAGTGTTGATGACCATGACATCCTCTGGCTCTGCAAAGTCTAGGACCGTAATAATAGCTTTTGGTATTTTACCAAAGATCTTATCTCTGACACTCTTCTTTACCTCACACGTGGTTTCTTTGTGGTGTTCCTCACAAAAGTTACACCAACTCTGAGGCAAAATAGACTTAGGCTGAAAATTGTTTTCAACTAGATTTCTAAAGGGGGGTACAGAAGAGGATGAAGCTCCAAGGGTGAGAGGGGAGACAGTACCCTTCCGCTAAAATGCTATCATACGATTGTTCATATCTTTCCTGGGGAAGACTAGTTCTTTCAAGCTGTTCTTCATACTCTGAGCAGGTATGCAGAGTGGAACCGATATTATCAATGGATTTTTCCTCAAGCCTATGATGGTAGGGAGAAGGGAATGAATTTTAGTAATGCATGAAAGCGTATTGGTTCTGAGGGAGGATAAGTTCAGGGATTTGATTGTACAACTTGGTGAAACACAAGTTGAAAGAAATGATGGTCTCACCATATTTATAAGTGATGTTATTGTATTCCCTTAACTTCTCGGCAGGGATTTTGGATTGCCCATAAGTGGACTGCAACCAATATATTAACTCCTCCCAACTGGACAGGATCTTAGGAGGAAGGTCAAAGAAATCGGCCGCAACCTTCCCTTCCAAGGAATTGACAAACAAGCACATGCAAGTGTCATTGTCGTTAGCCCCTATGTTATGACAAGCATTTGAAAATGCCACTAGGTGTTCATTAGTACTGACAGTGTTATTTCATGAAAACTTAGGAAAATGCTCTTTAAACTTCGGAAGTGGGCAAGTAGCAGGTGCTAGGTTAAGAGGAGAGGACACATGCCATGGTGTGGTTGTGGCATCTTCTTTGAACTGAAAAATTGCATACTTTTAATGACTTTGGTGGGATTTGTAGTAGATTGGACAGGGATATGGTGGTTGTACAAGCTACCAATCACTAATGACGATGAAGATTGGGAAGATGGAGCACTTCCAGTGCCACCAGAGCCACCACTAGATGCCATCTTATGTATGATAGATGAGGGAAAGAAAGACAAGCTGGATGAATCGGATAAAGTTCTCCTTAGAGCACTTTGTTGGGAAGATAACACAATGTTTCTTCTTCCTATTTCAACAATAGGATTGATTTCGGGTGACAAGCCTCTTCTTCTTCTAGAAGCATGAGAGTATAAGGACATGAAAGAAAGGCCAAAGATCGAAGAAACAAAGGTTTATTGCTGATTTCTAGGTTGTCTATGTCTAGCCTCCAATAGTTCTTGGGCACTAATATCTCGTTCAATTATTTCATGGGTATTGGCAGTATCTAGAATGGTGTTAAATAGGTTCAAAGCAATGTTGGTCTAGTCTTGAAGACCAGGCTCGATATCGGGTTGCCTTGCAACAGGAACAATCATTCATAGTAATACAATCAAAGGATAAAATTCATAAAAGAATGATGTATCGATGAAAATATAATATAAATATTAACCTGAGAGATGTCGAAGATCTCCCCAGTATGGTCGCCAAATAAATGTTGAGGAAAATATATGAATTGATCTTACTCAAACATTTTCAGACTTTACTTGGTTGAATCAAAGTAGATGTGAATATCACCCTATGTTTATAGCCAACAAAAATAACATCCTAACTCACAAGTATTAATTATGAGTGCTTAGGCTGGTCTTTTATCAACAAAAATCTTGTTGGAACTTCACTTTTTATGTAATTTTCTGAATATAACAGATGCTGAAATAAATGTAAGAAAATAAGTAAAGACACCAAGATGATAATCGAGACAGGTGAGACATAAAGCAATCATTTATTTCATTCCAATTCACCAAAGAGTCGTTTTATTTACAAAATCTCATACAGAAATCTTGGACCAAAGTAAAATTTAGACATCCTCGATGGAACATACAAAAGGAACTTTGACAAAAAACCAAAACCGAACTCTAAAATATGGATCAATTTGCCACAGATTGTTTCCCACTTGACTTTGCACAATAGCCTTTATCAGTCATGAAAACTAATTCACAAACAGACAAGTCTACACATACTATCAAAGATAGATCAACACCTTTGAAAAACAAGTGTGAATGATTTGATTCAACCCTGAATATTGTTGTCTACAATAAGACCCTACTATCATAAAAGAGAATTAGTCTTGTGATGAATATATGAATGAATGAAAACTAAACTATCTCAACATAAACTCAAAGAGAAAACCTTAGTATGTTTATGCTTCTGTCCTCCTCTTGTTCCTCCCTTTACTTTTTCTTTTAACAAAATAGAATTGGTTGAAGAATTTGAGCCAACTCATTAGTAAGCTAATAAAAGACTTAACTAACTTTAGTTAGGGGGAAGGATGATAATTAAAATAAGGGTCATAAATAATAATAACTAGTAGGTGGGACCCCTTGTGACTCCCATAGTTCATAACAATCATAACAATCATAACATAACCATTATTTAAGAAGAAAAAACACCTCCTTGTGCCTCCCATCAACATATCCACTTTTAGCAATTTAAACTCATGAAATTTGAAATTATTTCAAAAATAATACTCATATATCTAAAATAAACATGTTGTCCAAAGATCCCTGAAGTCCTCTGTCATAAAACAATAGATATAATAAAAACTCAAAAACCATATTTCTCAGTCTGTGACGCAACCCTTCTTTGAGTGTTATTGTGACCTCTTGATTTCCTTGAATTTTCCTTTAGCTGTGTAGAGCCTTTAGGCCTAATCTCACTAATCACGTGGAAGAAATCGTCCCTCAAATGCATCCAGGAAGACACGAATTTGTTAGATCCATTGGAGGGTGAGGAGGGGGCAGCAGTGGATTTCCATTTATCAAGGGCATGGTGGGCCTCAGTTTTCAATCTCTTGCTAGCATGGGAGGATTGTACTAGCGAGTGGTCAAGGTCATCTTCGGAAATGGGGTTAATCAACGGAGGAGCAAGAAAAGACAAGTTGGGCCACCCACGATGTTGGGAGACTGTCGGATGGACAATCTCCTGCCATCCATCATTTTCAAGGACCTTGGGTTGTAATGAGACATGAGGAGGTATAGGGATACCTGGTGATTGCGGGGCTTAGAAAGGAGGCCTTTCAGGCCTAGGTTGGACTATTCCCTGCACAATCCAATTGAAGAATCGGACATGAAACAATTGGCCAAGCTCTTATGAATCAACGTCAAAATGTATGGAGAACCTAGGCCTTCTTGGGCCTTGGTTCTAGTTACTTCTACCTATGTTTCCTCGGCCATAGCTACCTTGACTGAAAAACTTCATCCTGCATGTGTAATCAATTAGAAAATAGTCTTTTAAATAACCATACATGACAACTCTTAAAAATATGAAATATATTTGGCTCAACAATGTATCAGACTCATGTAATCCAATCCATACAAATTGTTTTACTGTTTATTAGTGAGCAGGGGGTGAAAAGGGTTATGGGAAATGTGAGGGGTTTGTATTGAGAGAAACATGATATCATGAGGCGAAAAGAACATGGTTATTGCTCAATGACAACAACAATAAACTGTAAAGCAAACCAATAAAACTTCACTGCAATCCACACAAGACACTACCACTTCCATCTACTTTAACAGAGAAATTCTCTTGACTGTAATCAATCTCAGAACAGGGAGTGAAAAAATGAATATGGAAGTTGTCGAGGTTTGTAATTAGTGAAAAGTGAAATAATGGAAGGGAAGAAGAACGATTATTGTTCATGAAATTAATTTAGTGGTCCATAAAACATTTTGCGAAAGGAGATGCATCAACCATCAATCATTTGACAAATAATAATTTATGTGCATTTAACTAGTCCATTGTTCATAACCAAATATCCAACACAGTGCCATCACAAGACAATATGTATTCCACATAATTTGTAAGAGGTTATGTTCCCTTCATTCACATACTTTGCATTTTATAACAATTTACGAACAATACCCATTCCCAATCTGTAAACTATCAAAATCAACCATTGCCCATGCATTTCTTCAATCCACAATAATACTTCAAAAGTCATGTTTTCAAATTAAAAATGAAGTCACTATCACTGCAATCAGGCCCATCATTTAAATGGAATGATATTTTTTAAACATGTATAGGCAGTAACCAAAATAATCAAGACCAAATTGCCACGCCCAAAATGACAATTAAACAACCAACATACACCATTTAGACACAAGCTATGCATAGGTTAATTTACCCAAGCAATGTAGTTTTTCCACTATATAGAAAAAAACAATTCAATGTGACTTAACAGTTGGGCCACCCATTCAATACGACTTTCGTCAACAACATGCCTGCTTTAACAAGTGATCGACTACAATAAATAAACATGCTTAAAACTATGTGGGTATCCCTGAGTGTGAAAACCAAGCTATCCATACTACACACAGTGCACAACTAACCAAACCCCACGATGCAACATTTCCACTTAAAAAAAACAAACACACAATAATGGTAACAACTCAACATTTCGTGTTGAGCCATCAATTTAATAGAGAATTGCTTCGATTTCATCACATTGTGGTCGAAAAAGATGTGGAAACTCGGGCTTATACAACCAAACAAACCTAAGGATGCAATGGATATACTCTTTATAGTCATCCAGTTCAATAGTAATTCGGCCCCAAAGAAAATCATAGTTACCATGCCCATTGTTTCATTTTTCAAGAACACTATACACACAATGCAACATGCGTGAGCCACATCAAGCATTTGTAACCAATGCCAACTATCATCCAAATAATCATTAGTGCCAATACCAGTGACTATGTATCGACCAAAGAATTCACCATTGTTGTAAAACAAAATCAACCTAACAAGTTGTGGCAACTACGCATACCCACGAATCAAATCGAATTGGGGCAGAGGCCTTTTCCACTAACAATACTGAGTATTAATTATAAGGACAGTAATTGTGTTCTTTGAAAGTGAAATTGGTAATGAAAGGTTTATCCTTATTATCACAGAAGCAATAACCATGCCAAACCAACACGACTACCATATGACCTACTGGGCGATACTGTATTCAAAGTAATCAACCACAATAACCTATAGCAACTTGACAAGCATGATAGTCTCTTCTATAAAACTATATACTTGAGGATTAAGGGTCTACTCTATAGCCAACACTGGAGCCAACTTCTCGTAATGGTGGAAACTTCGAGGCCAAGGTTGTGCACACAGAGAGAGCCATGATTCATTCATGGACAGGTAATAATCCATGGTAGGGGGGCATAACAAAAGGTGAGGTTCCCATTCAGGCCAACAATTTTATTTAATGCACGTAGGGTATAACCCTCGTGTTCTTCATTTTACATGCCACAATACTGAGGTGAAGACAGGGTCTGTTGAAATAATGTAACTACAAAGTGTATTCTTATTATTATTTGATATATTATTCATTGGATGAATCCCCATTGTGGATTGATCATGTCGGTCATTGTAATAGGACCAAATCCCCTTTTGCGGATTGGTCAAAAGACAATTATAATAGGTAGAATAAGAAGTCGGGCCCAACAGATATTAAAGAGGCCCAGAAATATAATAAAGGTGGTTATAACCACCCTGTTTGAGAAGTCGGCCCTGCTAGTCAAGAGACACTTCATATGTGCCAGTCTTGTNTCACTTGCTCATTGAGAGACAAGTTTCGAAATTTCAGTTGGAGAAGAGAGAGAGAGAGTGGCACATCTTTTGGAGAGGATCTTCTGTATTAGCTTGAGTTTACTCTTGGCATTGTATTGGATATTTATAATAAGGAATTTTTGTTGGGTTTTCTTCCCCTAGAGGGTTTCCCAGGATAAATGTTGCGTCTCTTGTGATTGTGTATTTCTCAGTGATCTTGTCTTATGTTGCTTTTATCTATTGAAATGCAAAGAACTATAATAATGGCATATATATTAACATGGTATCAGAGCCAATATGAAGGAAGCATCTTTCAAAAGAGAAAAACGTCACTATTGTCGTACATGCAAATTAGGGATTTTTGATGGTGAAGCATTTTAGCCCCAAAACCATCTAGAAAAGTGTGCCCTCCTTCAAGGATTACTTTGGCATCATCAACGCATCTTTTCAGTGGTTGGATCTCCTGGAAAGTGAAACCCTAGTTTCAAAAAAGTACCAGAAGTACCAGAAAACCATAGAACCAGAAGTACTAGAAGTACCAGAGTACCAGAGGTACCAGAAAACCAAAAGCACCAGTCCAGAAATCCATAGATCAAGTTTGGAAGGGTAAAAGTTGGATTTTCTTAGATCCAAGCACACCAGGCTACTCGCCTCAGCCAAGCGCATCTCTTGGTAAGTTCAAAATTTCATTTTGAGCATTTTCATTTTTCGGTCATTTTCTTAGCTCCAGGTAAAAGATGTCTGCAAGAATGAAGCTTGCTGAAAAACTAGAAGACGTGGAAAACTTCCATTCCTGGAAGTATAGGATTGGTCTAATCCTTGCAAAGAATGACCTAGCAAGATTCATCAAAGAAGAAGTGTCAGAACCTACAGATGTCGCAGAGATGTCACAAAGAAAGCAAAGCATCAAAAGGACACAATCAGGGCCCAAAGAATCATTACAGATTCAATCAAATACCACCTAATTCCTTATGTGTCATCAAAGAACGTTTAGAAAGAGATGTTTGATTCTCTAAGCAAACTGTACAAAGGAAAGAACATAAACCAGAAGATGAATCTTAGAACTCAAATGAAGAATACGAGGATGCAGAAAGGAGAAACGATCAAAGAATATTTCTCCAGAATCTCAGAATTTAAAGAATAGTTAAAAGAGATTGGAGATACCATAGATGAAGACGAAATCATAATGACATCCCTAAATGGTCTCACAAGACCTTGGGATGCATTCATCCAAATGATATGCGCTAGATCGGAGAAACTAAAGTTTGATAGTCTATGGGAAGAATTCATCCAAGAAGAAACAAGAGTAGCTAACCGTGAAGCGCTACTAGCAAGGGATGATGATCAATCCCTAGCTACTCACACCAAAAGAGGAAGGAAGAAACCCTAATTCCACAAGGAGACTCATAAAGAGCCTCAACCACCAAGCAGATTCAATAATAAAGAATCTCATCCAAGGAGATTTCAGAAGAGAGGACAACAAAGGGAAAGAGATTTCTCATCTGTACAATGTTATCATTGTGACAAGATGGGACACATTGCAAAATTTTGTCCAGCTAGATGAGAAGAATACAAGAGGAAACATAAGAGGCACCATGCCCATGCAGTTGAAGATGAAGAGCCACTTGCAAAAATGATAAGAGAACAGATCAAAGACTATGTCTTAATCTCGACCCTCTCAGGATCGATAACACATGGAGAGGACACGTGGCTTATTGATAGTGGTGCCTCCAAGCACATGACAGGTTAGAAAAACATTCTCTCTTGTATTTTAGAAAAGAATTTTTCTCAGAAAGTGACACTTGGAGATAATTACCAATATCCCATCAAGGGAATGGGAGAATCAAGCTACAAGATGAATTCAGGGAATTCATTAAAGATGAAGGACGTACTCTATGTACCAGGTTTGAAAAAGAACCTACTCTCCATTTCAACTTTAAAAAAGAAAGGCTACAGATTTTCCTTTATAGATGGAGAAGTCCTCATGTGGGCTAAAGGTGAAACCATAAATGGAGCAATCATCATTGGAAGTGAAGAAAATGGCTTGTATAGACTAAAGAGTCACTCAGAAACTGCCATGGCCCACGCCATTGAAAACTCATGTGAACTTTGGCATAGAATACTAGATCACATCAACTAAAAGGCGCTACCCTACATATGCAAAGTGGTGACAGGTTTACCAGAACTCAAGGTTGACCATGAAGGCGTATGCAATGGATGTGCACAAGGGAAGAACATCAAGAACCCCTTTTCGAAGAGAGACAACAAAGCAGAAGGAGTCCTAGAACTCATTCATTCAGATGTGTGTGGCCCAATGCCATCAACCTTCATTAGCGGGTATGTATACTATGTATCGTTCATTGATGTTTATTCTCGTAAGACCTGGGTGTATCTCTTTAAATCTAAAGATGAAGTGTTCAGCAAGTTCAAGGAATTCAAAGCCTTGATAGAGAATCTTTCTGAAAGAAAGATTAAGATACTCAGGTCAGATAATGGAGGAGAATACACCTCAAAAGAGTTTGTGAACTTCTGCAGAGATGTTGGTATCAAGAGGGAACTCACTACTCCCTATAATCCTCAATAGAATGGTGTAGCTGAAAGGAAGAAAAGAACAATAATGGAAGCTGTGAAGACTATGATCCATGATCAAGATCTTCCTATGTGCTTATGGGCAGAAGCAGTAATGATGACTGTTTATGTGCAAAATCGATTATCCCGTAGTGCACTTGGGTTCAATACCTCTGAAGAGATGTTCACTAGAAAGAAGCCAGAGGTAAGCCATACCAAAATATTTGGCTACCTAGTTTTTA
>JASDQU010242290.1:103871-115586 GCA_032191745.1 Picea mariana
TAAAAATTCATTAATTTCCATGTATGGGTCTCATGGGGGGTGTTGGGGTTTAGGTTTTAGGTTCATATTGGGTTTTTGATCCATTCTAATAGAATAAACGATGCATTTAAACAATAACAAATGAAATTTTACAAACTATCTAAATTTATATAATTTAACAAAATATAAAAATGAAATTTTTTAATAAAACCTACATCAAAATGAGAAATTCTCTATTGGAAAGTCTAAGTTTTCATTAGGCCAACCTCTCTTGTGCATGTTCTTGTCAATTATGGGTCAAATTAGCATGAAAATGTGCATATGAGTTGGAGAAAAGATGGAGAAAAAGACATTGTGGGTAGGAAAAAATGAATAGAAAAGGGTCACAATTTTTTAAAAATGTTTTTAGATAGAGGAATGCACATTTGTTAATAATGTGAGCACACTTTTAAAAATGTGCATGTGTTCCTAACCCATGTGCATTTTTAACACTTAGAGTAAAATCTATGTGAAATTCAATGTGGAGATGGGTATGGTGAGTGCATGGAGGTTTGACAAGGTATGAAGTGGTTCAAATAGAAATGTGTGCACATTCCTAGAACATGTGTGCATTCTTGAAATTCACAATGAGCATACATTCTTGTTACAACAATTTCGAGAACCAACTTTGTGCACTTGCCTTAATATTTCCTTCTAGATTACCTCATTGTTGATTGTTTGATTGAACAAATGTATGCAAAAGTTTCTCAAATTGGAGCTTCAATAATGGTTGTGGTGAGTATATATCTATTAGTGTTTGATTTTGAATTATTACATGGGCATAATTCATTCATATAAGGAGATATATTTATGAACAGACTTTACATGTCATACTCAATTTTATATATCTTGAACTAATCACATTGGATTCCCCTTTTCCATGTTGTTAATATTACAGTTGTTGTCAATAATGTTCTTGTTGTTAACATTTTCTTATGAATTCAAAGCTCATTTTAGCCATTTTTTGTTGTTGCTTAAACTTGTGAATTCAAGGCACATCTTAAACAACTTTTGTTTGTTATTGTTGATTTAACTTTTTCCATATAAATTCAATGCTTATCTTTTACATAACATGTTATTATTGTTGTTTGGATTGCTTGATGCAGATTACAAAGTGACATGCAAAGGAAGATGCAAAGAAGCATTTATGCATGACTGATGTTTAAGAGCTTGTGGTACACACTTTGAAAAATGCAAGTGTGTTCCCATTGGGACATATGGAAACAAACAACTCTACCTTTACGATGCCAATTTGAAAATGATATGGTATATCCATATTTTATATATATGCATCATTAATATATAACTATTAGGTTAACTACAAGCTTTCCAAGAACCTTATTTTTGTTTTGAAGGCAAAAGGTATAGAATTTCTAGCACAAGCGGGGATAGGTAGCATGGAGAACACAAGACACACTAGCTGGAAAAAGGTTGAGTTGTTGGGGTTGGATGAGGAACTAAGAGAGGAATGGAACAACTTTTTAAAGGAGCTTATAGGTTTGGGTTTTGAACTTAATAGTGATAAAAACACATTATTATGGTCTTGGGATACAAAAGGTGGACAGGTAAGTGCAAAAAATGCTTATGAAGTTCAAATGATGGAGACTGTGGAGGTGGCAAAAAAATACTGGTATGTAGATCTCTGGATTTGGCAGCTCCCACTAAAAGTCAAACTTTTTATTTGGCTTATGCTCGAACAGAGAATCCTTACCTGGGAGAATTTGATCAAAATAGGTTTCAATGGGCCTAGCAGATGTGTTCTATGTGGGAATGATGAGGAAAATGTACTTCATATTTTTGTGAAATGTATTTTTACCAAAAAGATTTGGGATAATATTAAAAAGGATTTAAAACTATCGGTTTGATGGGAGGGTGATCAGATTGATGGATTCTTACAAACCTAGATAAGAAAGGAAGAAAGTTGGAAATAACTCCCATGTTTCATCTGCTGGGAGGTGTGGAAACATAGAAATCTGGTTATCTTTGAGGACCACCCGCCGAATCTGAGTAGAGTTTGCAATAAGATTTTTCAGGATTTGGGAGAATTTAAAAGGTAAACCTCCTCTAAGGTTTGTAGGGTAGAAAGGCCTCCTTTACTTGATTGGGATATGGCAGTGGATTTTTTTTTTATGGTGCTTCACAAGACATGGGGGGAAAATGTGGGGATGGAGTTGTTTTAAAATGTCCTATTGAAGGCACTTTCAGAATAAAGATGAACTGTGGCAAAGGGACTAACACTAGGAGAGAACTACTTTCTTTGTGGTGCATTTTATATTTTGCTTGCTTTAAAAAGATAACAAGATTACAGTTGGTGGGTGATTCTAAAGTTATATTGATTGGTTTACAAATGATAACAATCTTCAGGTGGTCTCCCTACAACCTTGGATGGAGAAAATTTGTGATTTGAGCGGAAAGTTTCAACAGCTTAAAGTACAACATATATACAGAGTTTTTAACAAGGAAGCAGACCAGCTATCTAAGAAAGCTCTAGCACTGGATGAGGATGGTTTATATGTTGCAGAGGACAATGAAGAAAGCTCATAAATCTTTGAAAGTCTGATTTTATGACAAAGCTTTTAGATGCAAGGGTGATAGATCTGCTTCTTTTTTGTTGCATGCAAATAGTACAGAAAAACATAGGAGTTTATCCATGTAAGGAATAAGTGTCTTTTGACTTTTTTGGAGTTTTTGTGATCAGAACTTTATAAATCTCTATTTAATAGGGGCTTTGGAATCACTGTTTCAGAAGTCTGATATTGTAAAAGAATTTTATATATTATACTAATATAAGCCTTTTTCTTTTACTGAGAAAAAGAAAACAACTATTAGGTTATTGAGCTTTGAAACATTAGTTATTGATATATGCATATAAAATATAAATAGGATGCAACTCTGAGCTTTGTTAGGATTTAATTTTAGTTCCATTTATTTATGGGTTAGTTATTGATAAGGGTATTGCTAAGCCTTGGTTATGTGTTGCAATATATACACATTGTACATGATGCTTTTTAAGGTGCAACTTACCTTAAGATGAAATCAATTTTTAATATTATTTTTCACTTGTAGAGTAGTGCATTTATGTGATTGTATAATTTTTAATATTACGGTAAGCTAGTTAATATATAGATGCCACTTACAAGAACCTAGATGATTCCTTTCAGATTTGTCATTTCTATCCTTGTTTTCTTCTTCGTGAAGTATGGATTGTGGGTTAATGAAAGATGTAAATGTCATGCTTGTGCAGTATGAATTGTGGGTTAATGCAAAAAGTAAATTGTGTGCCCTTTCACTCATGCATTTTTTTCTAGTCAAAAATATTGCAGATACACTTTCAAGCATATAACTTTACCTAATGTTATATGTGTGTTTTGTTTATATGTGTGTTTTGTTGATTTTCTAGAGAATATAGTCTATTTTTTTTCACCATGTGAGCCACTAAAGTATGATGATTGTGTGGAAAGATCAAGCCACTTCTATATAAAATAAGATTTTGAGGTGTAATGTTAGTAAATAATAGAAAAAAAAAACGATTATATTTTCAATTATTGCCTACCACTTTCTGTTTATATCCAAACCTACAAAATGCAAAATATATTTTAACACTAAACATTTAAAAAATATATTTTAACACTAAACATTTAAAAAAACTTATTTTGCACCATCAAAAACAATTTGCTTGTTTATTTATTTTTATGATATAAATTGTAGATCATAAAGATAAAATAAAGGTGAAGAATATTATTTTCCTCTGGTATCACGGTTGGAATGTTGGAATAAATAACACATGGAAGTTTCGTATATAATTCACCAGTGGAACAAATGATATAAGGCGGAGGAACTTTGACGTTGGAATAGATGATATGCGTATGTAAAGACGAGCATAAGTCTCTTTATTTAAAGAGAAAAATAAGTTTCTCCACTCCACCGTGAAGATGAGCAACATAGAGATTCACATAATGAATTGGAGGTCTTTCTTTACGTAAAAAGAAGCATATTTATACTTATTAATTGGAGATATTTCTTTATGTAAATTGAAGCATATTTATATTTATTTATTTCTTTATTTGAAAAGAAAGAGATCCAAGTAATGAATGGAGAACTTTCTTTAGGTAAAGAGAAGTATGATTCTATTTATTTTGAAAATACATACAAAGAACTTCATTATTTCTATCTAAGTAGCATAAGCATAGCTTTTAAGAAAACCCTTAGTTACGTTATCTCAAAATGTCTTTTATTATATTTGTTTAAATATAACATATATTTTTAATTTATCTATTTTAATTTTATTTTTTAGTTTTTTAAAATATTTTTGCATAACTAATATATTTTGAAAGTTGGGTTAAACGGAATTCGAATGGAATCTAGGTGGATTTGTTGTTTAAAAATAGGTGTAACTATTTTTTTTTAAAGGTTTATGAATAAATCATATAGGATTTAGTTAAGAGGTTTTATGTGTCTTTCATTTATTTGCACACAAATAATAATCATTTGTCTAGTGTGAATTTAAAGGAGTTTCTAGTAGAGTAGTTGTTAATGGATATATCGTGGGAGGATGTGTAGAAGGTGCGGTGATAGATTCATTTAATATTTCAATTTGAAGAGACACATTTATTTGTAATTCAAATTGTGCATGGAGGCAATGGATTTTCATCACATTTTAGTCCACAAACATGCATGATGGAACGAAATTTATGGAGTATTTCATTCGGCCCACTTTCAATCCATTCAGTGTTAAACTGAAGTGGTATCCATATTGACTAATAGAACAAGCTTTATGACAAAAGGAAGAATCATTCTTCATAGTTAGAGTAGGGATGTGCATTAATGTTACTAAAAGGTGTTAAATGTTAAACCCATTTTTAACAAATCGATTACACATTAACCTTGTGTTTCCCTATTGTTAGGACTCGAGTATATCCATGTTTGTGACCACCCTTATTAAATTTGTAATGTACCTAGGGAGGATAATATTGGGTACCTCCCTAGGTACCTCATATTATCCTCTCGAGTTGTAGAAATGTTATGACATTTCATAATTGGGGTCATAATAGTCAATCAGAGAAGTACAACTGAAGTTGTGATCATTTTGCAATTTAAACAATTGTGAAACAAGTTATTGAACGAAATATTGATTTAACTTTAAATTGCGGATGAAGTTTGATAAGTTTTACTTATGAATAATGAAATACTAATTTAACTTTAAATTGTGGATAAAGTTCTTTCATAAGTTTTATTTATGAATAATAAAATATTAGTTTAATTTTAAATTGTAGATAAAGTATTTTTTGTAAGGTTTATTTAAGATATTGTCTAATTGTTCTATATTTTTGCTCTCCTAGCTAGAATCCAAAATCACAACTTATGTTGTTTAAATTGCATTTCTGAATGCATAAATGAAATGCACAAATGAAATCAACCCAAAATCCTTAGAGCATTTGGATTATACACATTTAACCACTCAAATATGGAAATCCAACAATATCTCACAAATATCCCCTGAAAATATGCTATGAAAAGGAAAAAAACATAGCACATTTAAACTATAACTTTACTTAACTAAGAATAAATTATCTCAATTTTTTTTTAAAATTTCACTTAATTTTCATCATTTCATCTTTTAAATTACAATATTAAGTATCATTTATCATTTTATTCATCTTTCAAATTGCAATATTAAATATCATTTATTGCAAAATTAACCACACATCTTTGCATTAATTTACATTCCAATTCCAATTTTAATAGTATTTATTGTCATATTAATATCATATATTTATATCAAGTTACGTTTTCTTCACTTATTCATTGAAATATTGAACAACATTTATTACAAAATTAATAGGGTATAATATGCATTTTGTATTCAATTATTTTTATATTTTAATATTATGTATTTAAAATTATTAATATTTTAATTTTATAAAAAATAATTTTAGATATACTTTTTGAAAATATTAAAATATTTTATTTTTTGATAATATGATATTTTTTTATTAAAATCACAATTTTAGATTTGTTATTTATACCAATGTTAATATTTAATATTAACAATTAAATTAAATTAAATTAAATTAAATAATGAGGAAAAAATCTCATTTTTTCTTTAAATTTTTTTATAAAAAATAAATTAAGATTTAAAAATTCTTATTAATCTACTCATCAAAACAAATAAATGAGATAAACTCCACTACTAATATCATAACTTAAAAAATATTATACTAATATTATAATTAAAAAAATATATCATTTATTAAAAAGATTATACCATTTTATAAATAAAGCTTTAACTTTTTTTCCAGAAAAAATTGCACATTATATTTATAATAATATAATCCTTTTACATTGTTTGCCACAACATAGTAGCAGTTTTGATTTTTTCAAGTAAAAATCATAAGAAGTGGATTAGCTCTAAGTCCGGCTTGGGTCAAGTCGATTTTATATAATAAAAAAAAAACTTCATCAAAACTAGTAGCACCCAGAAAATGAACATCATGCCCAAAAAAGAGAGAAACAACAGTGGCACTTTGCATGCATTAAAAATTTAAACGGATGATAGGTCCCTCATGACCTTCAAGCCATTGACTGTATGCAATATGACCCCGGGGTGTGTATAAAGCCTTCTTTGATAAACTGTCAGCCACTGTATTTCTTTCTCTGTAAATATGTGCAAAAGTAACAGACATGAAATAAGGAAGTAAGTCATGGATTCTATCTTTCCATCCATCAAGATTAGCCACCTGTATCGAACCAATACCATTTAGCCAATCGATGACAATCTTGGAGTCCCCCATCACATGCAAATCGAGAATACCGATTCTATTGGCCAGAATTAAGGACACCCGAGCTCCCATGAGTTTCGCTCTTGAATTTGTTCCATTTACACAGTTTAGAGTCCACCTGTATTATGAGAGATCATATGTCTTAAGAACTCCTCCAACACCACATAGATCACCATTTTGTTAAGAAGCACCATCAAACTAAGCGTTTTCTTTATCTACAAGAAGAAAGATAGGTGAAAGCCTTTTATAAGGGTCAGGTTGCTTGATACACATAGAGCCCATAGATCCTGTAGCAAGGTAAACAATTCTCTCCATCGATGGGGATCTGTCTTCAAATATTTTCTTGTTCCTGTCCTTCCAAATATACCAACAAATGTGAGCAAGTAGAGATTTAATAAAATAATTTTGTAGAGACCAGTTTTGGATGCAGTCATTAATTATGTTACCATTCCATCCAATTGTCAATTTTAGTGCAATTTTAACTCTCTCCCAAACTAAAACAATGAATGGGCAGCTAACAAAGAGATGCTTGCTAGATGCTCCTCTTTCTTTACACAAATAACATAACCCAGGACCATACCATCCTCTTCTCTACATATTTTTCCAAGTAAGAATTTTGTCTTCCAATAAGAGCCAACTAAAAAGTTTTATTTTTAAGGGACAATCCCATTTCCATAAACACTTTCCACTGCCTGCTACTTTATCAGTCCACAACTTGTTTGATAGAGCAGTGTAAACATTTTTTACTATAATAAGGCCCTAATTATCACCGCCTAACTAAATAAGCTCATCCTTCTTTTCATTTAGGACAATGCCAAAATCAAGTAAGAGCCTTCTATAACTCCCATTCATGGCCAAGATCCTCCCCCAATCCCAACTCATTGCTACTAACCCAGTTTTGTCCCAACAATCCAACAGAAAAGGATCAACTCACTTGGTATAGGAAATAAATGTGCTTTCTGTGTAGTTCAAGAACTAGGTCCACAAAAAGTATGGAAGAACGTTCCATACCAATAATTACATCTCTCCCAATAATAATCGAATGCCCCGATCCTGGTTTCCAAGCCAACCAATAGAGAATGACTGGTAAGGTATTTAAAATGTTTTTCCAAGATTGTGAGCCATGTGAAGTATACCCCACAGTCGACTGCATCCAAGAGACCACATGAACATGTGGATACTACTTATATTTAATTAACCGGTGCTAGATGCCCAGTTTCATCAAAGAATGCCACAGAATGTTCATTGCTAGAGCTCTCTAGAAAACAAAAATATTCCAGAGACCTTAGTCGCCAAGTTGTTTAGGTTTTGCAATTGTTTTCCAGCTGCATAGACGGTAACGCTGCTTGTTTTTACTCCTAGACCAGAGAAAAGCATAACTTATCTTGCGTAATTTGTGTAGCACCGGGAGCGATATATGGGCAAGAGTCATCTAGTAAACTGGTAGACTCTCAAGCACTGCTTTAATTAGCACTAAGTGCCCTCCCAGAGTAAGCCACTTATTACACCAATGATTGATCCTTATTTCAAACTTATCTATTAACCATTGCTAGTCCTCCGATTTGTAGCTCTCTGTTTTCAAGAAGTATCCCAAATACTTAAAACCCAAAGAGAGATATTTACAAGGATAACCAAGGGAATCTTTTATACTCTAGATGTTTCCAGGATCAACACTTGCGTGCATAAGAATGGATTTTTGGATGTTTATAACCAATCCTGAAGCCTGTCAAAACACTTGAAGAATCTCTTGTATTTTTTCCCATTCAGTTGAGGACGCTTTAGACATAATGAGGATGTTATCAACAAATAATAAATGAAGAATCTTAATCATTCTGGACACCTTTATCCCCGTAATCTGACCATCACTTTTTTCTTTCTTTAAACAAATACTGAGACCCTCCATAACAAAAATAAAGAGTAATGGAGAGAGCTGACATCCTTGTATCATCCCTTTACTACTCTTAAAAAACTTTGTAGCCTCACTATTGATTAGAGTAGCATATGAAGTGGAGACGACACAAGCCATAATCCAGTTTGTAGTGTTGATCCCAAAGCCACTTTGAAGTAGGATTAACCTCAAGAAGTCCCAATTACTCCAATCGTAAGCCTTCTTTAAGTCAAGTTTCAGGATAATTTCTTGTAACTTTTTTGACTTAATGTTGTGGAGACACTCCTGCAATTCCAATAGCATTCAATATTTGCTTTCCTTTGAGGAAGCCAAGTTGTTCATCTGATAGTACTCTGGAGAGTATAGGCTTGAGTCTCTTTACAATGACTTTTGATATGATTTTGTAACAAAGGTTACAGAGAGCTATTGGATGACAATCATTGAAATAGGAGGGTTTGTTGACCTTTGGAATAAAATCCACAAAGGTGGAATTGATCAGAGTGATTACCTCCCCTCTTAATCTCGTCTCCTCAACCATATCAACCAAGTCTTGTCCAACTAAATAAAAAAAGGAGTGATAAAATTCTACTTTCCATTAGTCAGGACCAAGGCTTTTGTCTTTGGCAAATCCTTTAAGAATAGAAAATAGTTCATGCTTTGTCACCTCCTTTTCTAAATTCTAAACATCGACTGCATTTACAAAATTTGGAAATAACCTAATAGAGCTTATCCCCTCTTCCAAATTAATCTAGCCTGTATCATTGTAAAAATACCTGAAATACCTGACTGCTTCAGCCTTGATAGCTTGTTTTCCCGAATGGATTCCTCCTGCTTCATATTTTATTTCCCAAATAAATTTCTTATTCCTTCTATAGCTGGAAAAAAGATGAAATAACTTAGTGTTCTTATCTCTTCTCTTTATCCAGATCGCCCGACTCTTTTGACGCCATCTTTCTTCTTCCGCCAACAAATAATTCTTTCTCTCATATTCAATTTTTGACATCTTAATTGCATCCTCCATATTTGAGAGTCCCATATTCAGTTGTTTGTAACCATAATCAATGGCCTCCTCAATCTTTATCAAATCGGACTGATCTCGTTGGCATTTCTCTCTTTCCCATACTTTGATTCTATCTTTTAAGAGCGATAGTTTCCCAACTAGACGTCTCTAAGCTCCTACAGTATGAAAATGTCTTGAATCATTCCAGACCTGTCTAAAAATCTCCACAAAGGAGTCATCATTCATCCAATCATGGTTCAATTTGAAAGGGAAGGCAACAGTTGGGAAACCATCCCCGAACTCTAACAACATAGGCACATGATCTGACAAGTAGGGATACTCAACCCAAGTTCTAAACCTCTGTGTATTTGTTAAAATATCCCCAACTATATAGAAACGATCAAGTCTTTTAGCAATGTTGGCATCACCATATTTGTCGTTTCGCCAAGTAGGCACCTTTTACACAGGAGCATAGTCTAATAAACAGTTCTTTTGAAAAAGAGTTTTGAAATAACCTGCCATGGTGTCAAATAAAGTTGACGTTCCCCAAACTTCATCGAGTGAAGTAGTAAAATGTAGAACGTCAGCCATAATTAAATCTTTGTGTCTTAATAAACTATAGCCATCCAACGTGTTGACGATTAAAATTGTCAACGAAGTTTTTCCCTCAAAGTGTTGCTAAAGCCTAATATTATAAAAAACTAAATAATACTAGTAGGTGGGACCCCCTTGAACTATTGAAGATCAGATCTGTTCATTTTTGATGTTGTGATGATATGTGGCATGGCTTACATGATTGATGAGATGTTTTTGTTATTGGTTATGATTTGAGCTTATGAGGTGTTGATTCCTGATGTTACTACAACCTATGTTATTTTGTTCTTATCGCACCTGCACAACAAGCATGTTAGTGAAATTGCATGAAGGACAATTTTGAGAGAAGCAAAAAATACTATAACATATGGGATCTAATTCGGAAATTTTACTATACTACATGCAAGCAATTGGAAAGAAATAAAAAAATTGCAAAGGGGAAAAGTTTAAAGCTATCCTATTCACTATACTACATGCATGAAAGAATTAACAATTATTGTTGAAGCCTAGCTAACAAGTAAATGGTTATGCAATTGTGATTGGGCTATGGTTAAAATGCATATGGTATGAAATATTGGTGGCGCATTTGGAAAGGTGGTAGTGCTATTGGTTATGCGAATGGTTGGATTATATGGGACTTGAATTATGTTATGGCATAAGTCACGCTATTGGTTTTTAAATGTTGTGAGGTTTTCATTACATGGTTTGATTAATGGTTAATGTGTTGGAATGTATTGATGAGTTAATGCATTTTGGGTGGAGGCGACGTGAATTTACTACATGTCACATTTACTCCTCTTTTTAGCCGCCACCCTAGTTGGGCTATTGTTCGATCTTGTTGTTGTGGTTATGCTCCGGATTTTTAGCAGGGAGAAACCGCTCAACCAACTCTCGTTTTAAGGAATTCGATATAGGTATGTCTTTTTTTGGCCATTCGTGACTCTGATCTGGTTATGAAATGATTACTAGCTCAGGTGTATGGGTTTGTGTTTTCCTAAGTGTTGCAACTATGTGAAATTTTGTTCATGAATGAAGACTGGATGGTTCTTCTTGTAAAAATATTGATTCGTGGGAGTTATGGGTCATCCTGGGTGGTCGCTCTCTGTTATCGCCATTAGTTTCGTTGGAGAGTTTTTGTTTGTCTTGAGTGGGTGGCTATCTGCACACATTTGTCACTAAACCCAGTCTTTGGATTTTATGGGGTTAGTAGTTGGAGGTCTCCTACGACACTGTGTTGAGTTCTTTTGGACATTGGGTGTTTCCAACACTAAGGGCCACGAAGCGAGTGTTTTGTTCTTAACTCGACCATGTTAATGTTTATTCCATTATTATAGTTCTTTACATTTCAATAGATAACAACAACATAAGACAAGATCACTGAGAAATACACAATCACAAGAGACACAACATTTACCCTGGGAAACCCTCTAGGGGAA
>JASDQU010242291.1:14080-27193 GCA_032191745.1 Picea mariana
TTGGTTGAGGTACATGTTGAGTACATGGTTGAGACAAGTAGTTGATGAGTTGGCACATACATGAGGTGTATAGTTGATGATGTTGGTACATATTGATGAGTCATAGTTGATGAGTAGTTGAAACATGATTGGTACATACTTGGTACATGGTTGGATGCACTTGTTTATGGTACAGTTTGATTACAGGTTATTTGGTATAGGTTGGTGCATGGTTGATGCACTTGTTTATGGTACAGGTTGATTATAGGTTCAGGTACAGGTTGATGCATGGTTTAGAATTATTTGTATAGGTTTACAGTGGTATATCTCACAGTGACAGGCTGACAGTGGTTCCATCATTATATTCTAGACTCCTCTGTGAAACTCTGCTCCCAGTAAGTTTCCCACCAATGTTTTACATGGGGGAGAACCTTAAGGAGTGAGAAGGTGATCTTTTCCTTGTCGAAAAAATTATGAACAGAGAAATAACCTTCTAGCAGATTTAACCATTTAGCTTGGGCATCTGCATCTAATTGACCTTCAAATACGGGAATATCAAAATTAACCTATACCTTGAAAGGCGAGGTGCCTCCAAAGTGGTGGCTTGATGAAGATGCGCCTGATGCTATCGGGAGGCTATGAAGGATGTGGGAAAAATTCTCCATCATTTTGTCCCTCTGTAACGTGAGAGCTTGCTCAAGCAACAGACTGATAGGATCGTCTGCTCCGTCATTTTTATTTTCTTCTGCCATTGAGGGTTTATTAGGTGTGTGAGAGTGATTTTCCTCAAGAGAGACAAGCTTGAGACCCAACTTTCTATACTCAGACCTCGTCAGGGACATGCACTGAAAACGATCAAGAGCAGCTTGCTCTGATACCACTGATCCGGATTATTTTCGGCACGAAATGAGAGCGGAGATATAACACATAAATATTTAGAGATATTGCAAGAGAGACAATAATATAACAGATATATAGTGGAAATAACAAGAGTCACAGATAACAATAATACACGATTTCTATTAATGAAATAAATGTACAGAGACTGTAAAATATAGAGTGAAAGACTCGTTAGAATGGTGGCAGCTTATCTCTAAGAAGAGATGTGACAGCTACTCGCATCCGTGAGAAGATGATTCTCACAATGAGGCTCTAAGGGCCTTTTTAAAAAAAGTAAAATCCAAAACCCTAACCCCAGAAGATGAAAAGCCAAAAGGTTTGTGGGCCCCAATGGGGGTAGTTGATACGCCAACTTCCCAGGGGCGTAACTTTTGCATACAATCTCCATTTGGGGCACTCAATAGCTCATTGGAAAGATCTATCGAAGAACTACAAATTTTGGGTGAGAAACATTGATTTACAATCCATGTTGCTCCCCTTTTTCTAAGAAAACATCGTTTAGGGCCTCAAAATGGCCCCGGAAGTTAAAAACTGCTAAAAATAGTAAATTACCAAAATTGCCAGAAACATGTTTTAGGCCAGTTGGAGAAGGTGGGTGGCCACCGATATCCACCTAGATCATACTCACTTCGACTGCTTAATTGATTGCATTCTAAAGCCAATGCCTTGATTCTTTCTACTGCGCTCCTGGAAGTCTCTTCTCTCTAGTCTCACACTTCCTGCAGAGTGCTTGGCACGACTTGCAGTTCCAGTTCATCCACTCTTGCTTGAAGCTATTGAATATCTTCAACGAGATTCTCCACTTGAATCTCCATTGTGTATTCTTCTATCTGTCCAAGGCCCGGCACAGAGAAAATTTCTCTGGTGACTACCTCCTTGACTCTCATCTGCTCTATGAGCAGTTGTTCTTTTTCCTTCTGGATCCGTGCTTTATCCTCTGCAAAATTCACCTGGAGGTCATCTTTCTCTTGCTGTGCAACCCGGAATTTCTCTAGGGCTTCTTCTTTTGCTTGCCTTAATTCCTCTGTGGCCTACTCCTTTTCCTCCTGGACCCGACGAAGGAAAGCCTCTGTCGAATTTGCTAATCTACGTAGTTGGGCAGGCTCATCTCCTACTTCTATGTCCCATGTTGAAAATGATGCAGTAGAGACTACGTAGCTTGAATAAAGACCCTCTTGTACCCCTTTGAGCTCTGCCTCGATCCTGTCAAAAATTTTCTCCTGTTTCTCTTCGCTTCGCTTCAAAATTTCCTCTATGGTATCTAATACAACGAAGATGATGAGGTCAATATCATCTACCATGAGCATAGTCTAAAATGGAGGTTTATTGGCTTTTGATTTCTTTTGAAATGAAGGTTTCTTCCGGGAAACCTTTCTTTTCTTGGATGTCTCAGCCTCCATCATGGGATCCTTAGGTGGTGTCACTTCTCCATGTTCATGTTTGTTTTCTTCCCCTTCGTCCTCTTCTTTGTCTACTTCGTCACCTCCTCCTCCTTCAAGTGAATCTGGTGTAGTTTCCTTTGATCTGCTGCTCAATTCCTGTACCTCTTCCTTCTTTTTCTTCCTGTTGTTGTTGGGCCCATCATACTCTTCTTAAGTGACTACAGGACTTCCGATGAGGTCAAAGTCAGAGAGTTTTGTCAATTCGACCGGTACAAGAAACTCTGCAGGCCATTCCTTGGTTATTTCTTCCATGTCCTCCTCTGTGAGTTTGTAATAGGACTGGAGCTATTCCTTGTGTTTGTCCCCATGCACAGTGATGTAAATGAAATTCCTATCTGCATGGAACTTTGCAAGTGGACTGAGCCTGTGTAGGGTATTCAGCGTCATGCAAGGGAAAGATTCAATGGCCCTGTTCAGTTGTAAATAATATGTGTGGAACACCACATTGGATTTCCATTGTTTTTCCATGTTGCTCGAATACCAAAGCATAGTGAAATTCACGGCCAGTGGTTTGGAAGACTCAATTTTAGGGAAGGTCACTCCTTTCGGCATCTCCCAAGCAATGAATTCAATGAGAATCAACAACCAGTTAAAATGAAACTCGTAGCTCCGGTCCTGTGCTTCACGACAATATTGCTCCAATTGGTTAACAAGGTAGCTCGCCCAGTTCATTTGCATCCCTTCGACGCATTTTCCTGCAAGGTTGATGACAAACCCCATGACTAGCGTTGGTCAGTCCTTCCTAATGAGCTTACCAGCGATCAACTGGAAAGCTAGGTGCATTGTGCCATTCTGGATAGAGACTACCTTGTAGCCCAATTTCCCTTTCACTACATCGTCGTAAGTTTATTTTATGCGTTGCGCCAAGGCGCGATCTACAGCCTTCCCTGGGTAAAAATCCTGAGGGTCAGGTCCTTGCATGCTTAATCCAATGATCCGATGGATCAACGTCGGATCTACAGTGATGCATCGATCCAACCACAGGTAACCACAATGGTAGCATGATAGGAGGATTTTAACTCATGCGTTAACCTCCTGATGTGTGTCGAAGTTTGGTATATTTATCACATTGAAGATGGTTGATCTTGCGATGCCCATAGTCCACAGCTGGGGGAATTATCTTTGACTTCTTTCCCATTGTCTTTTTCAATTACTTTTGTGGTGTGAGCATGCCATAGTTCTTGCAGTCTCCTAAGATGAAGTCATTGATCTTTAGCGTCATAATTTGTGCTAATTGTAGTCCAATTGTGTGTATCCCCTTTAGGAGGTACGCAGTAATCAGTGTATAGTCAAAGTGTCTCAGGACGTTGTCATGACTAACTGCACCAACCAGAGGCAGGATATAATTGGGCAGGATTGATGGGATGAGCTTTGCATTTTCCAAGTCATCACGATGCTTGCTTCTCTTCTCTGTCGCAATTCGGGAGGGCCTAGATCGACGTGCAGTTGATGGTGATTCTTTCACTCCTCTCATCGACAAGTCCTGTACTCCTATGGATAGGATCTACTCAACCATGAGGTCTATGAGGATTTCTTTGATGGATTTCTCTACTGCACTAAGATTTCCTGACATACATGCTCGAGATCAAATATCTCAGGTCGGTGAAAAAACAATCAAGGTAGCCGAACGGATGGCAAGGTTACAATAAGCACTGCGTGAAAGTGATTAGTTCTCTGTGGGCTCGGATAATCACAATTGGAAAAAGTGTCCACGGTGCAACGCTCGACGGGATAAATAGAAAACATCGTAATGGACTCCTCCAATGGGTAGGAATGCCTCAATCAATAGAATTCCATCTGTTACGGCGTGGTCCCAACGATCCAATGGAGAACATTCTGGAAATAATTGTATTTCTAGTCATTCTGGAGTGTCGTTCTAACGGTCGTGATGCCTCCAACGGTCATATTGATTCATCCTGGCGAAGTACCAATATGTCTTGTTCTACTATTCTGACGAGGTTCAAGTTCTGCAAACCTTCCTTTAGTGAATTCCTCTTTGGAACCTTCTACAATTTTTCTAGCTTTCTTTCCTATGATCTGCGTCTCTGGATTCCTATTTCCATTATTGTTCTTATCTTCTCTTATCATATTAACTTTGCACTGTTCAGAATCTTTCACAAGGTTCAAGGATAATACTTCTTCTCTTACTGTTTATGGAGTAGGTTCTCTACTCTCCTGCATGGATAGGTTCTTTAAGACTTCTTGTGTTCTTTCAACTATGACAGCTAAGTCTCTAGCCCTCAGTTGCTTCGACTTGTCCTCTTTTTCTTCTATTAATCGCACTCTTCTATTAGCCATGAAATCCCTTAATTCTTTATTTTTTTGTTCTATAGCTTCCTCTTCTTCTCTCCTTTGGATCTGATCTCTCTCGATCCAAGTCTTTCCTAACAAAAGTGCAAAGGGAGTGTTTTTCTCAACAAACTTAATGACCTCCAATTCTTCTTTTGTCGATGTTCCATGAGCAACCATAGGTACATGGGAAAGTCTTCCACATAGGGTTATCATCTTTCCTTTAAACAATCCTATTCCTCCCAATGAAGCAATCATAGCAGGATTTCCTAAGATTTCCAAAGTACTTTTTGTCATAATGTTCACCTGTGTTTCTACATCCAATACACAGTCTATGTCGAAGTCTCCTATTCTTGTTTCTATGCACTCTTTCTCTTTTAAAATCTCTGATAAACTGATGTCGCTGTGATCATTCAGTATTTCTGTCATCTGCAATAATATAGCCTCTGATTCTTTCTGGTTCTTTAGCATATTCTTAGCCTCTTGACCTTCCTCATGGTTTTCTTCTCTTATGTTCATCTTCACAACTTTAGCAATCATTCTAGGGAAATCCTAGACTTCATGTCCAGTAGATTTACAACAAAGGCAAATAGAACTTCTACCATGGCATTCCTTAGCAATATGTCCCGATCTTCTGCAATTATAACATAATTTCAATCCTCTCTTTCTCTTAAACGATCCCCAACCTTTCATGTACTATGCATTGGGATCACAGTGATAGACCTAAAAAAAAATTATTTCTAGGATCCTGCATCTGCTTGTTAGTCCAAAAATTCTTTCTATGCATAGGGATAACATATCTTTTGCTATTTTTATCAGATCTATTCATATCACATCTTCTTTCTTCTAGTTGTGCCCTAGTTTTCAGACTAGGATGAAATCTATTAAATATACCTAGATCCATTCTTTCGAAACAAAAATTTCTACTTATCTTACCTTTATCAAAGCACAAAACTTTAAGATCTTACTTATTTTCTTCAGGTTAGACTTCTCTTCTTAGCACAGAGCTTCACAAGTCAAGTAGAGTACTGCACACTAAAACAATAGATCTATGCACAGAGCTTTCTCTTTTCCTCAGTTCCCAGTAATTACAGTTTCAAGTCCTGACAACGAAACCATTTGTTGGCACAAGGGCAGACCCAGGGTTCAATGCTTCAACAATGCACCAAAAAAACCCTAACTACCGACCCTTTCGGCAACACCTGTGAAGCAAATGAAGTCTCACCCGAGGTAGAGGTAGGGGGGTTGTAGGACTCAAGTGTCTGCAACCTAGTTGGGACACAAATCTATGATCATGATGCTTTAATAGATCACTTAGAAGTTAACATCCATTAGTCTTTAAACCATATTCACATCGCAGGTAAAACCTTAATTACAGAACAACGCAGTATTCAACAAGATCTAAAAAAATCTAACCATTTATCACATAGCATCAATAGATATAACATTCATCCAAGTTATTAAGCACTAAGATACTATATCATATGCATATAAAATACATAAAGATTCAGCACTAATTATAAATCACATCAATGACACAAAGCAATCACAACATAGGATATACGTGGTTCACCCCCAGCGTGGGGCTATGTCCACCAACTCTTCTTCTCTTTATCATATTCTTTCAATGCACAGAGCCACAAATCCAACTCTGCATAGGATAGGATATATGTGTGCACCTCGCCAGATCCTCCTTCCCCGAGCTTGTAATAGCACAGAGCCTTCTTACAATCACTTGCACTTAGCTCTGCAAGTTCTCAACACACAGTATGCACAAAGCATTCACAACTATTTGCACTTAGCTCACTAGATTTCAACTAACTCGGCACTTGCTACTTACATCGCCGAGCTACTTATTTATACTTTACAAAAGGGGCCTAAACATGGGTAAACCCATGGGATGACATCCCATACCCGTTACATAAACCCTAAACCCCAAAAATACCACAAAAGGGGGCAAGATCCCATGATCTCCACTTCGCCTGGTGCTTCGTCTTCAACTAGCCTATCGAAGTCCCCAAAATGGTCAAACACGACAAGGTTCTCCAAAACTTGGTCGAGGTCCAATAGTCATGGTTAAAGGAAACGAAGGTGGACTAAAGGTTGAAACCCCACAGGCATGCCCGGATTCACCAACCAGAGAATTTAAAATGCAAGGATAGAAGAGGCTTTGAAAAAATAATAGTTAGGTTCTTAAATAGCTTATGCATCAGTTGAGCTCGGGGAAGCAACAGATATTCAACTTTTTCCCAACAAGTCACCATTTTTTGAGAACTCAACACACCCTAAAATCCTTATCACATTTTGTCACTTTTTGGGTACCACTTGTTTTCTTCACTGTCTGACTCGATTTCATTTTGGGAAATGGTTTATGTTTGTTTGTTTTCATGTTTCTTATCACCTAGTCTGTTTTGTTTGAATTTGTGAAACCTGATGTCTAAAAGAGATGAACACCCGAATTAAGAATCGGGAGATAAACACTGCACCTAACGAGCTCAGGTTCGACATCAGAAAGAATTCAAGTAAGTAAAGGAACCATAAAAAGACAACAGTCATCCAGCAACGATTCTCATTGGCATTGACAGAAGGTGGTTTTGGGTTTGCATAATTTATTCACATAAAGGTTAGAGAGATATTTGATCCCCTTTGGCATCGGCAAAATACAAGAAAGATAGACGTTAACAAAGGACATAAATAAATCGTCGATAGTCGATGCCCGATGTTATTTATCGGGATCAAGGGAATCTAGAAATCACAATAATCATTTCAACCACAATAAATTTATCTTCAATCATCGATCCTCGATGCTTTTTCGACATTGAGAATTTTTTTAGGAAGCCAATCTGAGAGCACTTGGGTAGGTTTATCGTCGATCGTCGATCCTTGACACTTTTGGGCATTGGCAAGTTAGGTTTGGGTTTTAGAAATGTATGGATTAAAGAAAGTCTCGACTCTGACTTAAATGAGTGAATGAATTCACTAGTCTCAAACTCCACGTTTCTTTACCATGTAAGACGATCGTATGGTATAGTTTTATCCCGAGTCATTTTTTCTTCCCTAGGTCCTAGTCACACCTCCTAGTCATATTTGCCACATCATCTCTGTATGGAAATATTGATTAGCGTCAAATATTTTGCCAGAGGGTATCAACGAAAATGTTCACAGCACAATCTCGACCCCTAATCCACCAACTGAAAGCGTGGAATGATGGGATGTTTGCAGCATTAGATACGATCAGATTTTGGACATGTAAGGAACCAGTTAATGCTCGATCTCGCATTAGTTGCTACCCCGTGTGTCGATTAGACAACAAAATTTTGAAATCATCGATAGACCACATTACCACCCATTCCTCCACCGTCAACCATGATGAATTTAATTTTAAACATCTCTAAATATCTGGCAGCAGATTTGTTGAAATTTCACTCATAACCCGAATTGAATGGTTGATGCAACATGGTAATTTCATCCTTGTTTAAATCTCTAGAATAGTTTTGAATAAATTCATTTTGCACGTAAGTTGAATTATAGAGCGTCTGAAGGAGCAGAGTGAGCAATTTGAGACTATACTGACCCTTTTGATTATCAAAACCAAATTTAACAAGCTTCAGAGGTATGTATCCAAGTTTTTCAATTCATTGGTTATAATTTATATACTTTCACCCAATTTTATTGCACAATATCTAAACTATGTTATAGATATAGGTAAGATGCCACCAATAAATCCAACCACTAGATTCTCACCGAGAGCAGCAAAGATGAAATAATCTAAGATAGGTGAAGGTTGTTCTCCAGGGACCGCGAGGCAGTTGGAGTATTCCCCTAGAGTGGAGCCTGTCATCAAAACAACAACAAACAAATATTTCATCCAGCCTCCAGCCTTTGCTGATATATAGGCAAGCACCAGATCCAAGGTAGCACTCCCATAGTGGGGGAATCTCTTCAACAGAACTAGGTGAGAATAATACTCGAAGTATATCCCACACAATGACCCAGACATAAGGGCGCTCGATGACCAAGTGTTCCCTAACATCCGACAGTCGTATTTACACATGGTGGCAAGAAAAACCCCCATTTTCCCTTGCATATAGGTTCTAAAATTCTCATCGACCATATGGATGGGAAGAAGTGCTTGATCAATTATGCAAATGGCGAATGCATCAGATTTTTCCTCCCGATAGAAATCCATTAATTTGCGTCGGAGAGTTCGAAGGTGTCCCTGGTCACTCCGGTGAAAATTACTGAGGAGAAAGAACCTAAGGAATCATCCACCCTAGGCCCTGATGCTCCAAGTCAGAGTCGTCCACAGAACGAGCATGAGGTAGAAAGTGCCTTGGATGTTGAGCCACTAGACATACCGGGAACCCCAATGGACAGATCTAGGGATGATCTAGGATCAAGCAAATAAGGAAAATAAATTCCACAACAGGAAATCAGAATCTCAACAATTGATTACCAAGTAAGTACCAAACCTGCCCATGATTCCTCGATTTTGTCCAGTACCTTACCACTCGATGAGAAAAAACTAGAGGCCGAGCCATCGGGACATATAGAAGAGGTTAAGAAACCCAATCTTGAACAGATATACATCGTCGGGAGACTAGGAAACACTCTTACTTGGGGAAAACAACAAATCCCCAAACCTGTGGATGAGGTCACCAATATACAAGCGATCACCTACGACCAAAAGAGGAAATCCATCATGAAGAGAACCACCAAGAAAAGGAGGCTTACTTTGGACAGTTCTATCCTCGTCACCACATAGGAAAAATTAATCAGCACAGAGCATGCCAAGATGTCCAATCTTATCGACGCAGGGATGACGATCACAGATTCCACCCTAGATAGAGAAAGGAAATATGGAGAGGATTTGGCTAGCACTAAAGGAGTTGGAGCATCTACGCCATTTGGAGAAATATTATTAAGACTCCACACATGCCACGGTATTTTTGAGAAGCAAATTCCAAGATCCCTACAGCAGATTCACAAATGAATGACACATTTTTACTACAGGGATATCAGACTTCCAAGAAGACACTCTTATGGCACTAGAAACCTTCAAATATGTGGAAATATGGTACGATAAGGCCCACCAAGTAGTGGAAAGAATTGATTACATCAGCATGGTTCAAAAGGGTCAAGACGCCGAAGAGCACGACATTCGGGTGTTGAGGGACAACAACATAGATCAGATAAGGAAAGCAACTGAATACTGGGTGAAAATGGCCCAAGAACCTCAGCGGGAGATTCAAGATAAATGGGCCAATTGTGAAAGAAGCTAGGTCAAGCTTAATCGAGATATGAAAGACATCGGTCTCCCATAATTCAGCTCACCCGAGGACTTTTTCATCATGCATGACATATTCAAACAACATGTAGAACAAGAATTGGCATGGACTACAGAGATAGTAAAGGTGGCAAACATGGCATCGAGACAAGTACAACAGTTCATGGA
Source organism: Picea mariana (assembly GCA_032191745.1). Taxonomy (NCBI): domain Eukaryota; kingdom Viridiplantae; phylum Streptophyta; class Pinopsida; order Pinales; family Pinaceae; genus Picea; species Picea mariana. The sequence continues at coordinate 24,146 of JASDQU010242291.1, forward strand.
GCACCCGATCAAGGCTCGAATAGTATTACAACAGTTAAGGGTCAGAATAGTCAAGTATTGGGCACGAGCAATAGAAGTAAAGGAGATCCTTTCGGCCCCAATGGACCAACACAAATTCTTGTATGCCAACACATGCGAGGAACTCTTTGTCAAATGGTCAGAGTATGAGAAGAGTCATCCTCTTTAGTGAAGCCATTCGATGACTCTTAGAAGACAAAGAGATGGGAGTGTCATGTGGCGATGTTTTGTTTTACTTAGCTTGCACTTTTGATAGTTATTTTTAGTTAATGATTTGTTATAAATAAGAGGATCGGCCTTTTAGAAGAGGTCGATGGTTTTGGAAAAGACCCTCATTTTTGGAATTGTAAAGAACTATTTAGGAACTACCTTAATTGAGAAGCCATGTTTAGGACTGGAGAAAATTTTATGTTTTACATCGAAGGCATGCGTACATGATTGGATCATAAGGAGGAATTACTTCTAACTTTATCTCATGAATGTATGTTGTAATGAGTAAGAGTTTATGAATCTATTGATAAGTTAGCTGATTCAATATTTTTATAGTTCTTGTCTCTAATGATGGAAACAAAATCATTTTGTTAATGTGTGATTAATGGTTAGAGCTAAGGAAACTATTTTTCTTACCATCATTTTATTGCATGTATGTTTTCTTTCGATAATTGTATCTCAGTCAATAATTAAAGTACCAACAAGTTGATGTATTAGTACTAGGCTTGTCATGGGTATGAAAATATTTGTCTTCATGCTGGAGCACGAGGGTTATCCCAAGCTCATCCTTCTTTAGTAGTTAAGATTTCCCCTTTTACCCAATTGGATTATACCAGCACACATCTTTTAGCAGACTTACCTAATAAAATAAAATACAAAAAAGAACATTTCAACTGAAGGAGGAATTTTCATAAGAAGATATCCTGTCAATCACTATGTAAATCCCATCGATTATTTGGCCGGATCGACATATCTTGAGAACCATTCCACTATCAAACACTACAGAGTATAATTGGGCCTTGGTGGCAGGTTTGGTTCCTACTGTTGATTTAAAGGGATTTAGGACCCCTCAACACCTTTCTTGTAACTCTCGCATTGAAGTAGGCGGTGGTAAGTCAACAATATTTGTGGGATCCATCAACAATCCTTGCTTACACACTACATGTCCTAGTAAGATAACAAACAAAACACAGAAAATGCACTTCTTCATATTTAAAGATATATGAAACTACCTACACCTATCCAACATCAAGTGCAAAATCTTAATATGATCTTTCAACAGGATAAACATCATCCAATCATCTAAGCATACTTCTAAGAACTTATGGATGAACTCTTTAAATTTTGCCACATCCACTCTATAGAATATTGTTGGTGCATTCTTCAATCCAAAAGGCATCACTGTGTACTGGTAACACCCCCATTCAGTCACAAATGTAGTCTTATATCTATCTTCCTATGCAATATTGATCTGATGATATCCTGAAAATCCATCTGTGAATGAATAATCTTCTTGTCCCCCTACAGTCACCAACACTTCATCTATAAATGGTGTAGGAAATGGATCATGTAAGCATGCATCATTTAAATTCCTTAGGTCTACACAAATTTTGATCCCTCTTGTCTTCTTATCCTGAACTACCATTGGACTAATCCACTCTAATTTTGCAACAGGTTCAATAATTCCAGCTTCCAACATCATGTTTATCTCCGCTTTCACATTCTGCTTATACACAAAGTTCAGTCTATATGGCCTCTACTTCTCTAGATTAGCATATTCATTCAAGGGGATCTTAATCTCTCCTAACACTCCAACAATCCCTTTCATCTCTGAAAAAGTAGTTGGAAATAGATCTTGATACTCGCGTAGTAAGTCTGCTATCTTCTCCATAGTCTCCTCATTCCAATAATCTCCTATATTCACAAATTTGGTCTTATCTTTCGTACCAATGTTTACTTTGCACATTCTCAATGGATTTGCATATATGACCGATTCAAGGTGTGGTCCTTCTACTGCACGCTCTCCTTCAGTTTCTGGTATTTGGACATTTATGGGATCTTCAACCTCCTATCGGTCTTCTTCAACAACATTAGAATAGTGCAAAACTTCTTTAATTTTCACATAATATCTATGTGCGCTACATATAGGTACTAGTTCTATCAAGTCTTCTGCTGAAAAAATATTGTTCTTAATGACCTGCAAAGTTGATTCAATCAAAGGAGCATCATCTTCAAAACTAAAAGTTACCTTGAAATTCTTCATTAATTCTTCCCAATCTGCAGTTTCTCTGCACACTTCCAGTTCCAAGTACCAATTCTTTGGGATTGTGTCCAAGGTGTGTACAAACAAGTGTGTATGTTCTTTCCTAGGTACTTTATTCCATGTCGCAATACACATAGTAACATGCTCCATTAGAGAGCTCAATATTGTATACTTTTGCATAGTATCTTCATTCTTTGTCCCAAACCTGAATTGTAATAGTCATCTGCATTGTTGTTAAACTCTTATTCCATCCTTATGCGTAGCCCACCATCTTGTTAGATTCACTTTCACCACGACATCCAATGTTAATAATCTCTATTGATATGATATTTTCAATTCAAATTCTCTTATAAAATAAGCTACATTAGTTAGTCATTCATACCTTGGAGGATCACATACCTCAATTCCAATCCATCGCAACACGCGGGTAATACGAGCACATTTCCTTGTGGACACTTCATGCAATCTCTACTACCAATTATCCAAAGATTCTTATGAATCTAACATGCATGAAATAATAATTCTCCAACTAATTACACCATCAGTTGTAGGGTTCACATAATTTTCCATTTATGCAGTCATGTTATACACGTTGTCAAGCTCTTTTCCCTTTATTGGTTCTACATATCTTCTTCCTTCAGTAGGATGCAATGGCGTAGTAATATTTAAGTATTCTACTTCAAATATCATATGTCTCTTCTTCAAATCAATGATATTCTGGTTTTCAAAGTCCCAATCAATTCCAAGGAGTGTTGGGTAAGGGGTGCTTCCATCTA
>JASDQU010242291.1:27213-52331 GCA_032191745.1 Picea mariana
TTACACACTACATGTCCTAGTAAGATAACAAACAAAACACAGAAAATGCACTTCTTCATATTTAAAGATATATGAAACTACCTACACCTATCCAACATCAAGTGCAAAATCTTAATATGATCTTTCAACAGGATAAACATCATCCAATCATCTAAGCATACTTCTAAGAACTTATGGATGAACTCTTTAAATTTTGCCACATCCACTCTATAGAATATTGTTGGTGCATTCTTCAATCCAAAAGGCATCACTGTGTACTGGTAACACCCCCATTCAGTCACAAATGTAGTCTTATATCTATCTTCCTATGCAATATTGATCTGATGATATCCTGAAAATCCATCTGTGAATGAATAATCTTCTTGTCCCCCTACAGTCACCAACACTTCATCTATAAATGGTGTAGGAAATGGATCATGTAAGCATGCATCATTTAAATTCCTTAGGTCTACACAAATTTTGATCCCTCTTGTCTTCTTATCCTGAACTACCATTGGACTAATCCACTCTAATTTTGCAACAGGTTCAATAATTCCAGCTTCCAACATCATGTTTATCTCCGCTTTCACATTCTGCTTATACACAAAGTTCAGTCTATATGGCCTCTACTTCTCTAGATTAGCATATTCATTCAAGGGGATCTTAATCTCTCCTAACACTCCAACAATCCCTTTCATCTCTGAAAAAGTAGTTGGAAATAGATCTTGATACTCGCGTAGTAAGTCTGCTATCTTCTCCATAGTCTCCTCATTCCAATAATCTCCTATATTCACAAATTTGGTCTTATCTTTCGTACCAATGTTTACTTTGCACATTCTCAATGGATTTGCATATATGACCGATTCAAGGTGTGGTCCTTCTACTGCACGCTCTCCTTCAGTTTCTGGTATTTGGACATTTATGGGATCTTCAACCTCCTATCGGTCTTCTTCAACAACATTAGAATAGTGCAAAACTTCTTTAATTTTCACATAATATCTATGTGCGCTACATATAGGTACTAGTTCTATCAAGTCTTCTGCTGAAAAAATATTGTTCTTAATGACCTGCAAAGTTGATTCAATCAAAGGAGCATCATCTTCAAAACTAAAAGTTACCTTGAAATTCTTCATTAATTCTTCCCAATCTGCAGTTTCTCTGCACACTTCCAGTTCCAAGTACCAATTCTTTGGGATTGTGTCCAAGGTGTGTACAAACAAGTGTGTATGTTCTTTCCTAGGTACTTTATTCCATGTCGCAATACACATAGTAACATGCTCCATTAGAGAGCTCAATATTGTATACTTTTGCATAGTATCTTCATTCTTTGTCCCAAACCTGAATTGTAATAGTCATCTGCATTGTTGTTAAACTCTTATTCCATCCTTATGCGTAGCCCACCATCTTGTTAGATTCACTTTCACCACGACATCCAATGTTAATAATCTCTATTGATATGATATTTTCAATTCAAATTCTCTTATAAAATAAGCTACATTAGTTAGTCATTCATACCTTGGAGGATCACATACCTCAATTCCAATCCATCGCAACACGCGGGTAATACGAGCACATTTCCTTGTGGACACTTCATGCAATCTCTACTACCAATTATCCAAAGATTCTTATGAATCTAACATGCATGAAATAATAATTCTCCAACTAATTACACCATCAGTTGTAGGGTTCACATAATTTTCCATTTATGCAGTCATGTTATACACGTTGTCAAGCTCTTTTCCCTTTATTGGTTCTACATATCTTCTTCCTTCAGTAGGATGCAATGGCGTAGTAATATTTAAGTATTCTACTTCAAATATCATATGTCTCTTCTTCAAATCAATGATATTCTGGTTTTCAAAGTCCCAATCAATTCCAAGGAGTGTTGGGTAAGGGGTGCTTCCATCTACTATCTCAATCACTTCAAATTCATCCACGATGCGCACTTCATCAATGCTAACACTTAACCCTGTCAACCTTCCAATTGGAATGATATTATGTTGGTTTTCTAGTCTTAACTAGATAGGTGACCAAATCAACTTTGGTTGGCCCATTATCTCCCAAGCTTGACTTGAGATGAAATTCACATCAAAACCTAGATCCAAAATGATATTATCCATGTTGAAGTTTCCTATCTGTGTAGTGAGTCGAAACTCCCTATTTTTCTCTTTTTACGGTGCACCTGGTCAACTTCTTGGTGTGTGACATGTATCTCTTTCTCTTGGGCACAAAGGTCAATCATTCTGTGCAACATACTCAAAGAAAACTCATCATTCTTTAACTCTAAACAACTTTTCAGAAAATTGTTCAAAGTGTTTACCTTGTCAACCTACCTTTGTGAATAGTCATAGACTTGTGGCATATCATACATTGGTGGTCTATCATAAAAAGGTGGCGTGATCCAAGTCGATGATATCCATTCTACTCATATCACTTCCTTCCTTTCTTGTGTATACATCTCTTTATCCTTTCTAGGGTCAAACAAAGGTTGAGGCTCTATTTCTTTCCTAACCCACTGGTGGATCCTATTTCCTCAGTTTGTTGCATCAGGTTTGGTTCTAGTTCCTCTGTGCATAATTGTTATTGATCCAAGAGGATCCAGAACGATCAAAGTGATCCAAGAGGATCCAAAATGATCAAAACTTTATATTCTCAAATTCTCTTGAAAATGACTTCATTTCGTAGAGCTTGGAGATATCTTTCCAATGGCATAAAAATTGCTTCAAACAGAGTTTGTATGAAGAAGTTATGGTCGGTCAAAGTTTGGTCAAAACATGGAAAAAGTCAAAGAGGGGTGTCACGTGGCAGGCCCACAGGATGCCACGTGGCCTATCCATACAATTCATACAAGTGACAGATGATGTCATGCTGACATCATTATGGTGATGTGATAGCATGACAGACTGCCACGTGTCACCCCAAAATGGCATTTTTGAGGGTCCATTTGGACCAATAAAAAGTGTTATGTGTCATATGTATGATGATGTGGAAGGTACAAGCGGCAAGTGACTGGATGATAAGGTGGTAGATCCATACAATGATGTGGTAGAAAGGTTGACCAATGATAGCATGATACATGGACCAGTGCCACATGGCACTCTCCGATTGGCCAATAATGGGCCATGGCTAAGGGAGAATCAAAAATTGTTGGAGGTCAAATGGAATAGAACTTGTGACCTATGGAGGAATATTTGAATATTCCATAGAATATTCCTTAGTCTTAACCAAAAGACTCCTACCAATACGCCATGTATGTTAGTTGTTATAACTAACATTAAATATTATATTTAATATTAAACCAATTTTGCCTAAGATTTCAGTTGGTGGTTTGGTCGACCTAGGCCTATTTAATGGGAATAAAAACCAATGCTTGCAACATGGAAATGCATGACAAAGAGAGGTCTCGCATATAATTCCATGCCAAGTTCAAAAAATTTCCTCGGTTTGCATGCAAGAGGTGTCCCTCTTTTGGGTTTGTCTCGTTTTGAGTTCCATAAAGTTCTTTGGGGGATGTATAGGGTGTTTATAATCGTTTTTCTCAAAATTTCGAGAGGAATCTGATGGTGATGTCTATTTTTTGTAAAATTATATGTATGAAAATTCTTAGTCCAATTTGTCATGTATGAGACCCATAGTCTCATTATGTGTACAAAACGGGGTCTTTAAGCACCGTTTCAAAAACATAGTCAAGTTTATACTCATTTTTCTTAGAATTTCATGAGGAATTCAGTAATGACCTCTATTTCTAGGATTGAGAAAAAAAATGTAAGAGTGACATCAAATTTGGCATTGTAAGCCGATTTATTATAATTTTGGCATTTTGAGAATTAATATGAGCGATCTATTTCTCTATATTTTGGCTCTCATTATTTCTACAAGTTATATTTATCAATTAATGAAGTTTATGGATAAGTAAGACATCCACATTATATTTTGAAAATAGTCAAGTCGATCTTCAATTTCCCAAATCTGATCGGTTTTTTATGTGTATTTATGAACTAATTGACATCTAAGGACTTTTGAGCTGAATTGGTATCATAGTTTGTGGATATTTCAGATCAAGTTGGAATCAAAACTCGTTAGGTATTTTCAGATCATGTGGTATCAAAACTAGTTTTGATATATATTTGCAAGTGAATGCTTATGAGGTCCAAATTTAAAATTGGCGAAGGACCATTTGAAGATTACATTCATGAGATTGGTTCAAGGCGTGCATTTCGAAAGAAATAAATGGCTTAAAAAAAAGACAGGAAGTCTTCTAATCCAAATCCTTTCAGTACTGAGGAGGCATTATTTTATTCGTTCATGGAAATGAAGGCCATGGTGGAAGAAATGTATGAGGATCAAAATAAGGCCAAGAGAACTAGTGTTAAAGTAAAAGGAAAGTCACATAACTTCAAGAATCATTCGAAGAAGCCGCATAACTTCGAGAAGCAATCGAAGAGAAAAGAAGAAGAGAAGACTGCATGTTCTCATTACAAGAAGAAAGGGCATGATGAGAAGCATTATTGGAAGTTACATCTAGAATTGAAACCAAAGTGGGCTCAACCTAGGAAGGGTAAAAAGAAGACCACGGCCATGGTTTAGGATCTTGGATTAGATTCTAAGGATGAAACTAAGGTTACGACTATGGGCATCAAAGGTAAATATTTTATTGCGAGTTTTAGTTCACGTACTTCTTTTGAAAAGTCTAAAGTAATCCCCAATGGAAGGCAAAGAAATGACATGTTTCATTTACAAGTTATCTCAAAGAACACTAATATTGATACACTTTTTGATAGTGGATCACAGGTAAATCTTATTTCATAGAAAGTTGTTCATAATTTAACATTGGAAACTAGGCCTTGTTAGCGCTTAATCTTGTCATGAACTTTCGAATTGTGGTTTTGGCCTAGGTCTGTGATTTTGCCTATCTTTTCCCCCTTTTTCATAGACCCAATCATAGATTTATCCTCCCAGCATATATTTTTCTTTGTTTGTTTGCCTTCATCCTTTTGGTCGACTGGTTTTCCTTGTCGAAATTTTCTTGAGAGATATCGACCTCGAGCTTTTCTGTTCTCCCTAAGGCTGATTACTTCTCTTTTTGCCTCTGTTACTAAGCCTTCGTTTTTCCCAAGTCCTAGTCGTGTCATCCAAGTCTTCATTATTGCAGGCTACAGCACTGAGAGTGGTCTTATATGGAATCAAGCAAGCGCAAGAATAGGGATTTCAAATGTTGAGAGATTATGAAGGAAGGAGCACGAAATTCTGATTTGCGAGGGGAAGATCTAGGTCGTCCGATTGTTAGGAGAAAAGGGTCATTGATATGACATCGGCGATTTCATAGGATTGAGAGTCAAGAGTTTGGGGTTCTCGTCAAAAAGTGCATCCATAGCCCGAAACCCCAAAACGCAAAATCGTGAAAACTCCCAGGAATTGGGCCCATGGTCCTAACGCCTGGTCACAATGGAAGTAGGTCCAGGAAAGGGTTCTAGCGCTCATTGCATAGCTGACATTTCATATTGTCGAGGGATCGATTGTGGTTGTCTATTTTGAAGCGATTCTGACCACCAATCTCAGTGATCGTTTCACAATTTCAGGCATCACGATATTGAGGCCAAGAAGGAGTGAAAGTTCCCGAAATGCGAAGCCCCGAAATATCATGCGGGATAAGCATGAGGTCATGGATCGAGGTCACATGGGACAGTTGAAAAGAGTCATGCCAATTGGGTCGAGAGCGTTTGTATTAGCTGCAGAAGAAGGCAGCATGGTTTTGAGGCACCAATTTTAACTTAGCAAGTTAGTAGCGTCTCCTAAGAGAATTCATGGATGTCTGGGCTTGTCTCAATCCCAAGGAGGTAAGTTAATAAAGCTTAAGAAGGTGGTTGAAACCTTGTTTCATACATACATAGGAAGCATGGGAGTACCGGTAGTGGAGGCAGGTTGTCAGCCCAAGGTCATCCTGTCATGAATTTTCCTGCCAAGCCCATATTGTCTTGGATTTGTGTCTAACAAAGGAAAGCATGTGCAGTCTGATAGAAGAAAAAGAAATGTGAAGTTTTGAATGTAGGGGTCCAATTGCATCCCTGGGGGCCATTAGCAGTTCTGAGTATATATACTCAAATTTTATATTTTGTAGAGGTTGATGGTACAACAAAGCTCCCAAATTAAAAAGTTTTAATGAACTCTCTGGTTACCTGGTTATGTATATGCATTTAATATTTCTTGTTTAATGACAGTCAGCCTTCTTACTCCATATTGTTTCCCTCTAATGCTGAAAGAGTTCATGATTGACTGATTCACTTGAATTATTGTGAATGCATTATGATGAAAGTTTGATTATAGTGTTGTTGCAGTTCCTTTCAGTTTTTGTAAATTTGAATTTGAGAAGTTCTCGCGTTTAAATTTGTTCTTCCTTGAACTGTTGAGAGACTTGATGCCCTCAACAAAACTCTACATTTTCTCACCAAAGTCTTCCTCCTACTCACCCTTACTACAACTTACTTTCTTAAGTTAAACTAAGACCTTATCTTCTTGTGCATGTCAGTCCAGTTTTCTGAGTTAAGGTGATATTTTCTTAAGACTAAGCCCATTTGACCTTTTTATAACCAACCTATGACATAAGACTCTAATGGGTATCAGGCTTACCTTTCCTATAATATGAAGGGATAATTTCGGCACTAACATCTCTGGCGCCGTTGTTGGGGATGAAATTGAAGATTTTCCATGGGATTGAACGACAAAGTTTACTGGTTCTAAAGGTGCATCAGAACTTAGTACATCAAGATTGCAACTGTGCACCTGGTGACTCCATTGTGGTGACTCCGCTGGGGAATCCATTAAAAGAGACTCCACTATTTCAGTTTTGGCTTCCAGAGGCAGACACATGAGGTCCACTCCATAGCTACCTTTAGCGACTCCTAAAGCTAACCCAGAGAAAATTATCAAAAAGGGAAAGACCCCTCACGAAAGTACTTCTACTGCTCAACCAGGTATATTTGATGATTTTCATTTCCCTCCTGTAGGAAATCCGATATCTTCTTCTCATTTATCTATTATACAATCTGTTGGAGTTTCCCAAAGTTTAAATTTTGGAGTGTTCCTATTAATTTTTCCCCTCCTGGTCTAGGATTGGAGGGAGAAATCCTTGTCACTACTCTCTCCCCTAAAATTGTACCATAGTTTAGACCCAGTGCCTCAGAAGAATTTCCTACCCCACGCTTTGCCACCCCTATGAATATTACTATTGTTGCTACTACATAAAGGGAAACCCCTTTTCCCTCAAGCCCTCTAACTTTTTCCCCAAATTCTTTGTTGTTTCCCTTTCCTCCCAGAAGCGCAGCTCCGGTCTCCCCTGTTAGATCCCCGTCTCCTCCTAATTCTCCTCCACCTATCATTCCTATGGCAGGTGCTAATCCTCCTAGAAACAGAATGGATGCCATAGTGGCTGCTAGATATGCCCCCCTGGTCTTGCCTCAACCTCTTAATGCCCTCCCAATCGGTGGCTACCTTAAGCAATTGCCTAAGTTTAGAGGGGAGGGAGATATAACTACAAAGGAGCACCTTGCAGTGTTCTATAGTTACATGGATAACTATGTCATAGTAGATGAAGACATATGGATGAGGATTTTTTCTCACAGTCTTGATGGAGAAGCCAGAAAGTGGTTCAGAGCTCTGGCTCTTGGATCCATCACTGGAATAGAAGCTTTGGATAACGTTTTCTTGAGACAGTGGGGGGATAAAAAATATTTCATCTATTATATCACAGAGTTTAGGTCCATGAATAGAAAATAAGGAGAATCTATCTCTAAATTCTCCAAAATATTCAATAAAATTTACAATAATATCCTCGCTGAGAAAAAGCCTAGAGAGGCCTCCGCCAAAATTACTTACGCTAGTGATTTTGACCCTGATTTCAGCCTCCTGTTGAGGGAAAGAAGAGCCACTTCCCTGGCTCATATGCAATATGTGGCTATGAAAGTAGAGTCTAACATATTGGCAGTCACCCAACTCAGGAATAAGACTGATAGAGACAGACGAAGGGGAATATTTGTAGCCTCAACCTCCAGCTCCTCTACCCCCCCCGTCCAATGGATGAAGTAACCAAGTTACTAAAGTCACTTTCGGCTAGAATGGAGAGGTTGGAATTAGAGGGGAAGCAGACATATATAAATCCTCAAAATATTGATACAGAGGTAACTTCAAGAGGCCAAACAACAATGTTCCTCATATTATGCCAAGGGAACAAAGGGAAAGAGATAGAAATGATCATAAAGTTGAAACCCCTCTTCAAAATAACCTGGTTGATGATGAGGAGAGGGAAGAAGAAGAGCTTGACCCCTAAATTCATTGTATTGGAGACACCTCCACTTTTCCCCATTTAACTCAATCTGCCTACGAGGAGTCCCTCCTAAATAGTTAAATAAATGAGTTGATAAAGGGAGAAAAGGCCAATACCAGTCCCAGCAAATAAAAACCTCTGGTCTAAGAGGAAAATAGAGGAGTCTGACATCCCTACTCAACCTCCCAGATTAGAGAAGCCTGCTAAGCATGCAGAAAATGCCACCAAGGAAAAGAAAGCTCATAATCCCTCTCCAATAGCTAAAGACCCTGTCCCAAAGGTGAAATAAATTATAAAAAACCCTTCTTCCTTTATCTTTGAGCATGAAATTCAAAAGGTCAGAATCCCTGTGCCCCTGTCAGAGCTAATTAAGCACGAATATTTCAAGAAATCCCTCTCCAAGTTGTTGCAGTCTAAGCCATCTTGCCATTCCACAGACTTAGTAAACCTCCAAGATGAAAAACCAACAGTCATCCTAGGTCCTATGGTAGAAAAAATAGATGATTCATCCCCTCCTTTCTACATGTCACTCAACATACATGATAAGGTGTTGCATAACTGTTTGATGGACTCAGGCGCATCTCATAACCTCATTCCCAATACTGTCATGGAAGAACTCAGATTAGAAATCACAAAAGCTTATCATGATTTATATTGTTTTGATTCAAGGAGGGTGAAATGTCTTGGGGTCATCAAAGATCTAGTGGTAACCTTATTTCAGCTACCCATGAAAAGTGTGGTCATGGATATTGTGGTGGCTGATGTTCCTCCCAAGTTTGGCATGTTATTGTCAAGATCTTGGACAAAAGGACTTGGGGGAACCTTGCAGATGGACCTCACATATGCTACCATTCCAGTGTTCGGAGGGGAGAAAAGAAGACTATACAAAGAAGCTCGGTTTGCCTACATTATCAGTGACGAAGTAGACCCCACCAATCATCCTATCTTTTCCCTCGATACCAATTTGGGATCCATCTTATTGCATCTCATTGATGCCCTTGAACCTCCTCTTGAGATCAGAAATCCCATTACTCTTCGTGAAGAAACCCCTTTGAGTACCTCTGTGTGGAAAATGTTCTTCGATGGAGCCTATTCTAGGGAAGGTGTTTTTGCTAGAATAGTCTTTGTGACACCTTGTCAAGAGACCATGCCTTTTTCATACAAATTAGAATTTGAAGCTACCTATAATGTGGTAGAATATGAGGCTCTTGTTTTGGGTTTACGGGCCGCGAAAAACATGGGAATTGAGGAGATAGAAGTGTTTGGGGATGTTGAGTTGATTGTCCAACAAATCAAAAATGCTTATCAGGCCAAACATCCTCGGATCAGATCTTATAGGAATGAAGTGTGGGATCTAATCGACATCTTTTTCTTGGCTTTCAACATTTCGTTTGTTCCCAGAGAAGAATATTCCATGGCCGATTCTCTGGCTGTCTTGGAAAGTCAATTTAGGATCCCACTGCCACCTGAGCTCAAGTATGATGTTGAAGTAAAACACAGGCCCTTTGTACTTGATAATATCGAGCATTGGAAGGTGTTCGAGGATGATATGGAGATCAGAAGATTTCTTGAGTTGGTTGATGATTTCTCTGCATTACACATTGATCAGGATAATGAGCCCAAGAGTGATCCTCCCCCTAAAGTATTTTTGAATAAAATTGTTAATCACCATATTTTTCAACTGCCTAGCAATCACATTCCAAAGGGACTGGTTCCCTTGGAAAGACTTTTTGGTGGGAATGATGTGGCAGTAAAGGTTAAGGGCCTAGCTGAATATGTTGATGTAGTTGAATGCAACATTGGCACAAAGGAGGATCCAAAGTTCGTTAAGTTGTCAAACGGCCTGTCAAAGGAGAAGAGAGTTGAATATGCTGAGTTATTGAAACAATTTTTTGATGTGTTTGCATGGACGTATGAAGATCTCAGAACATATGATGCAGGCGTCATCGAACATAAGATTTCGCTAAAAGAGGAGGCCAAACCATTTAGGCATAAATTAAGACAAATTAATCCTATGTTGCTACATATCATGGAGAGAGAGGTAAAGAAGTTGTTGGATGCCCAGATCATCGTTCCTTTGAGATATTCGGAGTGGGTGACCAACCGGGTCCCGGTGAGAGAGAAAAGTGGAGAAATCAGACTTTGTGTCAATTTCAGGAACCTAAAAAGGTGCTCAAATAAGGACAATTACCCCTTGCCAAAGATGGAACATATATTGCAAAGGGTGACAGGTGCATCTCGGAACTCCATGATTGATGGCATTTCTGGCTACAATCAAATATCTGTCCTGTCGAAGGACAGAGAAAAGATAGCCTTCACCACTCCTTGGGGCACGTTCATGTATGCCAAAATGCTATTTGGACTGATGAATGTGGGAGAAACCTTCCAACGAGCCATGGACATTGCCTTCATTGGAGAAAAGGATAAATTTGTGGTCATCTATCCGGATGACATAACAATATTCTCCAAATCCGATAAAGAACATCATCAACATCTGAGAAAGGTTTTCTCGAAATGGAGAAGGTTTGGTCTCTCCCTAAATCCCAAGAAATCATTATTTTCTTTGCAGGAAGGAAAATTACTTGGGCAAATAGCATCAGTTGAAGGAGTTAGGATCGATCCCAGCAGGGTAGAAGCTATTCAAGCCTTATCGCTCTCCAGATCTAAGAAAGAAGTTCAGTCCTTTCTGGGTAAAGTCAATTTCCTGAGAAGGTTTGTTTCAAATTTCATTGAATTGGTGAAGCATATCACAGCCATGCTCAGGAAGGGGAACGAAGTGACATGGACTATTGAGCCCAGAGAATCCTTCAACCAAATTAAGAAGGCATTGACTGAGGCACCCATGCTAATTAGTACTGATTATTCCAAGGATTTTATGATTTTTTCCTTTTCTTCTTTGGATACAGTGGCAGTTGTTTTATTGCATAAGAATGTTGAAGGGCTTGAGTAGCCTATTTCCTTTTTCAGCAGGGCATTAAGGGACGCAAAGATCAGATATAACATCATGGAGAAGTAGGCCTATGCCTTGGCGAAATATCTCAAGGCTTTTAGAGTCTATATTCTACATTCAAAGGTCATTGCATATGTCCCTTCAGCCTCAGTGAAGGACATTCTCATTCAACCTTACATAGATGTTAAAAGGATCAACTGGATTGCCAAAATCCTCAAATTTGATCTGGAAATAAAACCCACCAAACTAGTTAAAGGCCAAGGTTTGTCCAAGTTATTGGCTGAATCTAATTGTAAATCTTTGGGGGTTAACTTCATCCGCACGTGCTCAAAAAATCAGCAGGCTGAGTTGTCTGATAAAATTCCTCGGGACGGCCCCCCATTGGCAAAATGCGTCTGGTATAAAGACATTATATATTTTCTGCAGGAATTAAGGCCCCCTGATGGTATGGGAAGGAGTAAGGCAAGAGATTTAAAGCTCAAAGCAATTAGATATTTCCTTATTGATCAGACTTTGTATTGGAAAGACCCTCTGGGTGTGCTTCTAAGATGTTTAGACCCACAAGAAGCCCAGAAAATTATATTGGATTTCCATGACAGCCTATGTGGGGGACATCATTTCTGGAAAACCACAGCCTACAAAGTTCTCAGGGTCGAGTACTACTGGCCTACTCTATCATTGATGTCTATGCGAAAGTCAGGGCTTGAGTTAAATGTCAAAGACTCTCCAGGAAGCAGCAACTAAAGTCCCTGTCATTGAAACCAATGGTTGTTTCAGGGCCCTTTTAGCAGTGGGGCCTAGACTTCATTGGGAAAATTCATCCTACATCCAGTGGTCATCACAGATAGATCTTGACTACCATAGATTACTTTAACAAGTGGATAGAAATTATTCCCACAAGGAGTGATTCAAAGCTCAAATTTTATTTGTAGGATGATAGAGTGAAAGCTAAATGGTCCCTGGGCATCTCTCCTTTCTAGCTTGTATATGGGACTGAAGCAGTTTTTCCTTCTCATCTCACCTTGTCGGTAGAAAAGTTCTTCCAAAACTGCCAGGAAGAGCCTGATGACATGATCAAGAGGATTCATCAGCTGGTATAAGTGCATCAGACTAGAGATCAAGTGATGGATAGAGAATATGATCGTCAGTAGAAAATCAAGCAAGCCTTTGACAGGGAGAGCAGGAAAAAAGATTTCCAGATGGAAGATCTAGTAATCAAATGGGATGCCCCCAAACAGGACAAGGGAAAACATAGTAAATTTGAAGCCCTTTGGGTCAGACCCTTCAATATTTCTAAGGCATTTCCCAATAATACTTACAGGTTACAGAATCTGGAGAGTGAGGAAGTTTTTGCTGGCCTTATAAATGGGCACTTCCTGCAAAAGTTTTTTGTTTGAAGCCGCAATCGACATCCCACCATTATATATATTGTTTATGTTTTATGCCTGTTTTTTTTTTTTTCAATAGGAGACTCCATAACCCAAAGCAAGGCACTAGAGCTGCGCATTCTTGGCAGCTCGAAGGGAGCATGCCATCCCTTGTGGAGCCAAATGTTAGTGCTTAATCTTGTCATGTTTTTAAAAATTCTAGTTTTGGCCTAGGTCTGTGATTTTGCCTATCTTTTCCCCCTTTTTTGTAGACCCGGTCATAGATTTCTCCTCCCGGCATATATTTTTCTTTGTTTGTTTTCCTTCATCCTTTTGGTCGACTGGTTTTCCTTGTCAAAATTTTCTTGAGAGATATTGACCCCGAGCTTTTCTGTTCTCCGTAAGGCTGATTACTTCTCTTTTTTCCTCTGTTACTGAGCCTTCATTTTTCCCAAGTTCTAGTAGTTTCGTCCAAGTCTTCATTATTGCAGGCCGCAACACTGAGAGCGGTCTTATATGGAATCAAGTGAGCACGGGAATCAAGATTTCAAATGTTAAGAGATTATGCAGCAAGGAGTGCAAAATCCTGATTTGCAAGAGGAATATTTGGGTCGTCTAATTGTTAGGAGCAAAGGGTCGTTGATATGACATCGGTGATTTCGGAGGATCGGGAGTCAGGAGTTTGGGGTTCTTATCGACAAGTGCATCCATAGCCCGAAACCCCGAAACGCAAAATCGCGAAAACTCTCGGGAATTGAGCCCACGGTCCTAGCGCCTGGTCACAAAGGAAGCAGGTCCGGGAAAGGGGGCTAATGGTCATCACATAGCCGAAATTTCATATTGTCCGGGGAGCGATCATGGCCATCCATTTTGAAGCAAGTCTAGTTGTCGATCTCAACAGTCGTTTCATGATTTCGGGCATCGCGATATTGAGGCCAAGAAGGAGTGAAAGCTCCCGAAATGCAAAGCCCAAAAATATCATGCAGGATAAGCATGAGGTCACAACCTATGGTCACATGGGACGGTTGAAAATATTTGTGCCAAAGGGTTCGAGAGTGTTTGTATTAGCTGCAGAAGAAGGCAGCATGGTTTTGAGGTTCCAAGTTTAACTCAATAAGTCAGGAGCGCCACCTAAGAGAATTCATGGATGTATGCGATCATCCCGATCCCAAGGAGGGAAGTTAATGAAGCTGAAGAAGATGGTTGAAACCTCGTTTCAACCATAAATAGGAAGCATGGGAGCACCAATCGTGGAGGCAGGCTGTCAGCACAAGGTCGTTTTGTCATGAATTTTCCTGCCAAGCCTATACTGTCTTGGATTTGCGTCTGACAGAAGAAGAAGAAGAAACGCGAAGATTTGAATGTAGGGGTCCAATTGCGTCCCTGGGGGCCATTAGCAGCTCTGAGTATATATACTCATTTTTTCTATTTTGTAGAGGTCGATGGTAGAGAGAAGCTCCCGAATTGAAAAGTTTTAATGAACTCTCTAGTTACCTGGTTATGTATATGCATTTAATATTTCTTGTTTAATGACAGACAACCTTCTTACTCCATCTTGTTTCCCTCTAATGTTGAAAGATTTCATGATTGATTGATTCACTTAAATTATTGTGAATGCATTATGATGAAAGTTTGATTATAGTGTTGTTGCAGTTCCTTTCAGTTTCTATGAATTTGAATTTGAGAAGTTCTCGCGTTTAAATTTGTTCTTCCTTGAACTGTTGAGAGACTTGATGCCCTCAGCGGATCTCTACATTTTCTCACCAAAGTATTCCTCCTACTCACCCTTACTACAACTTACTGTCTGAAGTTAAACTAAGACCTTATATGCTTTTGCATGTTAGTCTAGTTTTATTATTTAAGGCGATATTTTCCTGAGACTACGCCCATTTGACATTTTTATAACCAACCTATGAAATACAACTCTGATGGGTATCGGGCTTGCCTTTCCCGCAATGTGAAGGGCGACTTCATGTGATAACAGGCCTCATCCGAGATCGTATCAGGTGGGTTGGATTTGTGATAATGTTCAGATACAAGTAACTAAGGAATGTAGGTTACAGTTTGAGATAACTTCCAATTTCATTGATGAGGTATAATTAGACATGTTTCCATTTGACACTTGTGGGATGGTTTTCGGAAGTCCATACTTGTATTAAAGGAAGGCCATTTTCTATAGGGAATGGAACAAGTATCATCTTTTCAAGGATGGGATTGAGTTCATTATGAAAACTCATCAGATGAAGACAAATTTCATTGTTTTCACTATAGGGCACATGCTAGTTAATGCTAGTATCCAGAATCTATATTTACAGACTACAGTTGAAAGTAAAACATGTGTCCTTTGGTTTATATTGTTCTTGTTAAGAAGGGGAAATATGTTGATGGTTCATTCTCTTTCACATCTATATATTCAATTTTGTTGTTCAGTCTATTACTAATCAGTGGAATATGGTTGGCTACTACAACAATGAATGGCAAAGTTTGTGAATTTAAGAGAATGGTTAACTTGGTCAGTAGTGTTGTTTCAATCTTCATTATGGTTGTGATGAGTCAGGTGTTCATTATCCAAGAAGGATGGATGGATGATATTGGAAAAGTGAGGCAAAATCATTCTCACTTTTTTTCTTAATGATCTGTACTTTTGGAGGTCCAAAAGTTCTTCAATAGGGAGGTGTTATCCAGGAGGATCCAGAATGCTCAAAGTGATCTAAGAGAATCCAAAATTATCAAAAAATGATATAATCAAATTATCTTAAAAATCCATCCATTGCGTAGATCTCTGGGATATCTTTCCAATGGTGTAAAAATCACCTCAAATAGAGTTCGTATGAAGAAGTTATTGTCAGTCAAAGTTTGGTCAAAACATGGAAAAAGTCAAAGAGGGGTGCCACGTGGAAGACCCATAGGATGCCACGTGGCATATCCATATAGGTTGCACAACTAACATATGACATCATGCTGATGTTATCATGGTGACATGGAAACACGACAGGCTGCCACGTGTCACCCGAAAATGGAATTTTTGAGGGTCCATTTGGACCAATAAAAAAGTGTTATGTGTCATCCGCATGAATGATGTGGCATCTGTACGATGACATGGTAGATATAGGTGGAAGGTGACTAGATGTTGAGACAGAGGATCCATACAGTGATGTGGTAGAAAGGTGGACCAATGACAACATGACACGTGGACCAATCAGAAAGTGCCACGTGGCATTCTCTGATTAGCCAATAATGGCTAAGGAAAAATCAAAATTTGTTGGAGGTCGAATGGAATAGAACCCGTGAGATATGGAGGAATATTTAAATATTCCAAAGAATATTCCTTAGTCTTAACAACAAGCCTCCTACCAATACCCCATGCATGTTAGTTTTTTTATCTAACAGTAAATATTATATTTAATATTAAACCAATTTCTCCCAAGATTTTGGTTGATGGTTTGGCCGACCTGGGCCTATTTAATGGGCATGAAAACCAATGCCCGTAACATGGAAATCCAAGACAAAGAGAGGGATTTCATATCTTTCATGCCAAGTTCATAATTTTTCCTTGTTTTACGTGCAAGAGGTGTCCCTCTTTTGGGTGTCTTGTTTTGCATGCCATAAAGTTCTTTGAGGGAACTATAGGGTGTTTATACTCATTTTTCTAAGAATTTCGATAGGAATCTGATGGTGATGTCTATTTTATGTAAAAATATTATATATGAAAAGTATTAGTCCAATTTTTCGTGTATGAGACTCATAGTCTTGTTAAGCACCGGTTCTGAACATAGTCAAGTTTATACTCATTTTTCTCATAATTTCATGAGGAATTCAATAATGAGCTATGTTTCTAGGATTGAGCAGGAGAATTGAAGAGAGACATCAAATTTTACATTGTAATCCCATTTATTGTAATTTTGGCATTTTGAGAATTAATAAAAGCAGACTATTTCTCTCTATTTTGGCACTCATTATTTCCATAAGTTATATTTATCAGTTAATGAAGTTTATGGATAATTAAGACATTCACATGATATTTTTCAAATAGTTAAGTCGATTTTCAATTTCCCAAATCTGATTGGATATTTATGTGTATTTATGAACTAATTGACATCTAAGGGCTTTCGGGCTGAATTGGTATCAGAGTTTGTTGATATTTCAGATCAAGTTGGGATCTGAACTCGTTTCACATTTTCATATCAGATGTTATCTTAGGTTTTCCTTCGTTCACTTCTACTGCTATCATATATACATTTGTGTTCCTCTTTTCTTTCCATTTCACGATCAACTGGGGACAATCCTCCGTCGCAGGGTCTAGTTGTTTGTAATACGTACATGTCGTGCAGGGATTCATAAAGTCTCGCACCAAATGTCCAAGATGATTACAGTTATAACATATAATTGGTCCTCTACCTCTGTCGAATCCTCCTCTTTCGTGGCCTCTGAACTCCCCTCTTTCTACTTGATTATAACCTCTTGGAGTATTATACTGCACCACTCCTCCTTTTGATTCTTGTCCTTGGAATCTATATGCATTTGCAGTGTGCCTTCTCATCAAATCAAATGCATGACAATCCTTCTCTTCATGTCTGACAGACTTGCAAAAGTTACAAAACATATTTATTGCAATACTTTGGTACTTTTGCATCAATGGGAAATTATGAGGGTGGTGACCCATCGTCTTACAAATATCGCACCATACCCCTAATGGACTCATAGATACTATATTCAAATACTGTTGAAATGTTGGTCATTCATTCTTATGATGTCCTTTTGTTCTACACGTGATACACCAGACTTTCTTGTGTTTTTATTTTTCTTTCTCACTATCCTGCAACTGAATAGTCATCACTACTAATTTCAACTACACTTGAGCCGTTCCTGTTCCATTTTCTCCTATCGGCAATGCTTCTAATTTCATATCAATTTCCAAGGCTTTCAACTATGACATAATATTTTGTTGAGTCAAAGGGAAGGGTATATGCTGCAACAATCCTCTGCCAATGTTCTAGTCTATTCTGCAGGTTTCATAGTCTGATATTTCATGTACCATAACAATGCGTGATCTCTAAATGTTGTTTCCAACTGTGCAATATTTTCATTATCATCTTGGACGTTCTTCAAAGTCCATATTGTCTCACAGATGAACAAATGTTTTTCTATATGCTCTATCCCTGCTCCATGGAAGATGGGCATTCTTAAAGTAGGATCTACTCCTGTCATCATGTTCTGCACGATATTCTTTCTTGATAACACTAATTGATTCTGACTCGATGTATTAATTCCACTACTATGAATACTTTTACTACTATCTTTACTTTCTTCACTAACTATAATTGATAAGCTTCGGATCTTACCTCAATTCTTGGCAACGCATACGGGGTCGTAGGTTTGAGGCATAGTCTAATCTAAATAGGATCTTCTTCTACTAGACTGAGCTGACGAATATTTTATTCTATGCACAAACTTCCTTTGATATGAATTATTACACCGATGTCTCTTTCCTCGATCTCGTTGTGCTTCCCCTCTCTCTCAGCCACAATCCTCTTCTTATTTGGTCTAAATCTCTTACCACTGTGCAATACTCCAATTTCTTCATTCGTCGCACACTCTTCTTCCATCCTCAGCCCTTATGTTGTTAATTCCTTCTCTTCATCCCTCTTTATGCTCATACCATCCCCTAGTCAACCCCCAATCCCCCTATGTGTACGAAAGTGCGTGTCAATCAAATTCCATTTTATAACTCCCTTGTCACACAACAACATCTTAATCTAATTAGATAGTTACTTCAGGTATCTTCCACGCAGTCCCTTAAATAATTCCCTTTCAGCAACGCTATACGACTAAGTACAATATATGGAAAATTCAGTAATGTAACCTCCGAACACACTTTCTAGCCAGTAATCTATTGTGCTTGATACTCGATTGCTTATAGAATTGACTTTTATAATTAACATAGGAGTCTAATTTCTTGGAACAACAATATGAAATATTTTGATCTGTTCAATTAATCTTTGGATCCACTCTGCTAAAATATTCAAAAAATCAGCAAAGAAAATTTCATGCAACTTTGTAAACACATACCTTTGTAGCCATTTCTCTGCGTTGATTCATGGATTCTTATTCTGATCTACAACAAACTTGATCTTCTTCGCGTTCAACTCTTGTGAAATATCCTCATTAGTAGGTCTCCACATCCCCCTCAATCGCAAATCCCAGTCCTAACAATGGAACCATTCGTTGGCGCGCAGTGGGAAGACCTGGGGTTAAACATTAATTCACCAACAAATCCCAAGATACCGACCCTTTCGGCATCACCCGCAAGCAAGTGAAGTCTCACCCGAGGTATCTATGGGGACTGTAGGAACCAGGGTTCCACAGTCATGATGGAAATGGAGACAGTTCTAACATTCATTCTTACTTAACATTCATTCAACATGCAATATACCTTGGGCAGGAAATCATAACAACGTAACAACGCATGACAAATTCATCTTACTTAATCATTCAATATGTGTGCAGAACTATCATATAATGTATTCATAATATCCATCTATGTATTACATGTGCACCATAAACAAAACATAAAAGAAATGCATCACAACATGCATCATGACATAGAGATTTAATGTGGTTCAACCCAAACTGGGCCACATCCACAACAACTAGCTTCTTATATTATTCATCTATATTCATTCTTCACAATAGGTGTGCACTGCATTCATATAAGATACATCAGAATTATCCCAAAATTCCCTAGCCATTGACACATATAATGCACACTTAGCTCATTCTCCATTCATACTCCCGAACTCTACTCATACAATTTGATCATACTCTCACTCTATGATTTCACTCACTTATATTGCACTCCTCCTCACTACCTTCTACCCAAAACCCATACATATTTATACATTGATATTAGGGCTTATCCCATTACAAAATGGACCAAATGGTCTAACTACTTCTACCTAACTTCCGCCTTCCAAGCGTTGGCTCCTAAATATGTGCTAACTGTCTTTCATGCAAACTACTCCTTTGTTGACTTGTCGCATGGTTTGCTCCTGCATGATTCCCAAAACATACCCAAAATTCCTTGCTTCAACAATGAGGAAAGAAATTCAAGGATGGTGCAAGGTATTCCAGTGATCCAAATTTAGGAGCGGAACAAACTGATTAATAGAATGAATACAATAAACACGGAGATATGAAGAATAACACAGACATCCAGTGAACAATATCTTCTATTGATTAATGAAATAGGCTGAAACTGTAAAACTGCAGAACTGAAACACTTGCTTGAATGGTGGTGTCTATCTTTGAGAAGAGGTGTGGCTTCTACACACATCTGTCTGATAAGAGTGCATTACAATAAGGCTCTAAAGGCCTTTTGGATATTACTCATGAATGCCAAAACACTAGACATCCAAAAACCTAACCCTAGAAGGTGAAACGTCAAAAGTCATGTGGGCCCCTATGGGTAAGTTGGTACCTCAACTTCCTGGGGTTGTAACTTTTTCATACGACCTTCGTTTTAGGCACGTGATAGCTCGTTGGAAAGGTCTTTCAGAGAACTACATTCCATCATCAAAATCTGACTCCATCTACAGTTTGACTATGGTGAGACAAAAAAACAATGTATAGGCCTCCAAAACGTCCCTGGAGGTACAACAAGATGTGTTGACATGAAAACATACAAAATAATCCAGTTAGATTAGGTGAGAGGCCACCAATATCCACCTGGAAGATGTGTACAGCTTTAGAAATCCCCAGAAGTGTAGAAACCACAATTACAAATAAGTATAGAAAAACGCATTGAACTAAAAATGGACAAGAGAAGCTAGTTGGAGGGTGGCCTCCAATAGCCAACTGGATCAATCCTCCCCCCTTAGGAATAAATGGTCTCCATTGCATTGAGTTCCCCCATCAGGTGAGGAAAATTTTGTTGAATTTGGCCCCAGGTGAGCCACTTTCCTTGGTGTAGGAGTTGCCCTACCTTGACAACCCAATAAAGCTGGATCCTCTACTAGCAAGTTCTCTTGACCTATGTGTCCACTATCTGATCAGTGGAATCTTGTTCCATGCAATCAAGGTTGATATTTGTGGGTGTCAATTGTTTTGCGATCTCTAAGGTGTCCAATAATGGTGGAAAATATGGTCGAAGGAGGTCCACATTGAAGACTAGGTGCAGGCTAAGGAAGGGTGGAGTGTTGAGCTCAAAAGCATTGCTACCCATGACCTTGGTGATAGTGCAAGTCCCATAGCGAAGTGGGTGGAGCTTCCGATGGGGCCCTGTGAGACGCTCCTTCTGTAAATGTAACCAGACTTTATCGCCAACCTAAAACTGATGTGGAACCCTGTGTTGATCATGGTGCTGCTTGTACTTAGCATTGGATTTCTGCAAAATGTCCTGGACCTGTTGGCGGATGTGTTGAATCTGCTCAATGAATCTGGTGGATTTTTCAATTGTAGACTGATCATGAGAAGATTTTGTCTATGTGGTGGCAATAGGAAGTGAAATATCAATGGGTCCCAAGGGTTGGAATCCCAGCCCCACCTAAAATGGGCTATGGTCAGTGGAGTTATGGAGAGCCATGTTGTAACTATGTTGAACATAGGGGAGGCTCTCATCCCATGTACATGGATGCTTAGAGTTGTACATGCGCAGGATGTGCAAAATCATCCAATTGAATACCTCTATTTGGTCGTCTGTTTGGGGGTGGAAAGCAATGGATTTTGTGAGCTTGGTGTCCAACAGTGACTAGAGACTCGACCAAAATGTGTTGAGGAACTTGTTGTCCCGGTTAGATATGATGTTATGTGGTATCCCAAAGTGGACCCACACTTGTTCGAAGAAGATCCTAGAAGCATCTGTCACTGTGTTATTCTTCTTGCAGGCTATGAGGATGGACATCTTCAAAAACTGATCAACGACCACAAATACGTAGTCATTTCCTTGCCTGGTGGATGGAAGGCCACACATGTAATCCATTGAGATGGATTCCCAAGGCTTCTCGGGAGTAGGAAGAGGGGTGTATAAGCCTTTCTTCTTGATGGTTGTCTTGGAAATGGCATAGGCAGTGCAAGATCTAATATACTTGCTGACGTCCTATTGAATTTTTGGCCAATAAAAATGTTTCTGAAGAACGACCATAGTTTTCTCCACGTCAAATTGTCCTGCCATTCGACTGTAGTGGGATTCCCAAATCAGCTTTGCACGCTCGCTTGTAGGAACACAGAGATGGCCTAGGTGGCATAATAGTCTATCCTGAATGTGAAAATCGGTGACAGTCACACATATACCCAAGAGCTTATAGGTGGTGGCGAAGTCTGTATCTTTTTGATAAAGTTGGGGTCACTTAGATGCTTCATGTCCATAGGAATGGAGCACAGTGGTGAGTGCAACAATAGGAGGGAGACTGAGGCAGTCATCGAAACAATTTTAGATACCTGTCTTATACTTGATGTTGAGATGGAACTGCTGTAGGTAGGTAGACCACTTATGCTAGCGGTCGTTCTGCAATTTACCCTGTGTCTGTATGAACTACAGAGGCTTATGATCAGTGTGTATGATCGTCTCCTTTCCCAGAATGCAATGTTTCCATTGATGACATGCTTGTACAATGGAATACATTTCCTTGTCATAGGTGGGGTATTTCCAGACAATATTTGAGAGTGTATCACTATGGTATGCCACCGGATGATCATGCTGAGTGAGAACTATGCCCACAGCATAGTCGGATGCATCAGTCTCAATCTCGAATGGTTGTTACAGATTGGGAAAGGAGAGTACTGGAGTTGAGCACAAGTGATTCTTCAGATCATCGAATGCTCGTTGTTGTTCCTTCCCCCACATGAACTTGTCCCTACCACTACCCTTGGTCACTTGGCTGAGGGCCCATGCAATATGGGAGAATCCCAACATGAACCACCGGTAGAAGTTGGCTAGTCCCAAGAAGATCTGAAGATTGATCTGTGTGGTTGGGGTTGGCTAGTCATGGATGACTTGGAACTTAGTTGGATCAACATGTACCCCATTCTAATCAACAATTTAGGCCAAGTAATGGACCTTGTTCTTGCTAAAAGATCATTTTTCCAAGTTGACATATAGCTTGTGATTTCGCAGAGTGCTCAAAACCTGTTGAATATGTCGCATGTGTTCCTCCCATGTTCTGTTGAAGATGAGGATGTCATCCAAATATACCACCACAAAGGAAATGGTGAAGGGTCTCAATAGATCATCCATCAACCTCATGAAAGTGGTTGGTGCATTTGTTAAGCCAAAGGGCATGACTAGCCATTCAAAGAGACCTTATTTAGACTTGACGGTTGTCTTCCATACATCAGTTGGTTTGATGGGAACCTAGTGGTAGCCATAATTTAGGTCAATCTTGTTGAAGAACTTTTCCCCCTTGAGTTGGTCAAGAAGGTCATCAATCCTGGGAATGGGGTATCAGTTCCTGACCATGATTTTTTTAAGGCTCTGTAATCAATGCAGAGCTTCCAAGTCATGTCCTTCTTCTACACTAGTACAATCGGGATTCCGCAAGGGGAGGAGTTGGGTCTGATGTTCCCCTTTTGGAGAATCTCTTGGATCTGATGCCCGATTTCGTCATTTTCCATCAGCGAGAGATGATAAACTGGTCCATTAGGTAGAGATGCGTCGGGGGTCAGATCAATTAGATGCTTGACTTGGCAGTGTGTTGGTACCCTTGTAGGTGAGGAGAATATGTCTTTGTATTCTTCCACAATCTCATCCACTTGCTTCTGCTGCAAAGAGAGGCTTTGTGTAGAGGCCACGAATGTGGCGACGACCTTCTACTTACTGTGAGAATGGATCACAAAGAAGATGAACTTTTCATCCTATGAAATGACCTTACTGCATTGCTTCATAGAGATTAAAGAAATAATAGTAGGCGACGCTACCTTTGGTATCCTGTACAATTGTCTACCCAAAGTAATAATAACACTACGGGGTATAGAATCATACACAGCATGATGCTTCCACAAATATGGTTGTCCCAAAATAACATCATAAACTTCAAGGGGAGAAATATCACATAGTACCTCATCTTTGAAAGGCTTGATGTCATAGTGCAGACGACACTGTTGGCTGACACAAAGATCTCTTCCTTGGAAAAGCCAATCGATGGTGTAGGGTTGCGGGTGCAGTGTCATTGGCAGGCTCAATTGCTTGATGACCTCTGTTGAAATCAGGTTCTCCTGACTACCGCTATCGACAATGAAATTGAGTGGAGCCCCCTTTACACACATCTGCGAGTGAAAGAGGCATTCCCCTTCCTCTGGTTCTTATGGTTTTCTTGGCCGGACTTTAGTGGTAGCAACCATGGCACTAGGTTCAGCATCGATAATCCGCTTTCCACCTCTAGGATTTGATTCAGAATCAGAATCAACCTCTGACTCAGAAGCCTTCAGTTCGGCCATGAGTGATTGCTTGGAGCGACATTCTTAGATGTTGTGCCAAGGGATTTTATGGTACGCACACCATTTTCCCGTGTCCTTCTTAGTCTTCTCATTTCCCTTCTTGTGTTGCAGCTTGGACTGGTTGTCCTGAGGGCGACCATCTCTACTTGGTCCCTTGTTGTGTGGGTTGGGGATGCCTTTGCCCTACTTTGGGTGTGAGGGGTTTGCAGATCCAAACTCTCTCCTTTTCTTCTTAAATTTATGCTCGATCTTGACAGTGTATCTATAAGTCGTGCCCAATGAGGCGATGTCCAGAAAATCCATTTATGTTTGAATGTATCTATGCAAACAACCGCGGTATTTGAGCACCAGATGATGCTCATAGTATTTGATACCCAATTTGATGCGTAGGGCATGGAAAATATTGGTGAAATTTGGTACTGTCTGGTCCCTTTCTTGATGCAAGGGTGGTCCATCTGGTGTACTGGTCCTCGTAGCTTCCAACATGGTAGTATTTTTCTTTAATGGCATCCTAGAAGGAATCCCATGTAGGGGCCACCACAAACATTGCAGATTCCTCTACGACCCTTTTCTTAGAGTAAGTATCCCACCAGTCTTTAACATGGGGAATGGACTTGAGGAGTGCACAAGTGATATTTTCCCTATCATAAAAATTCTAGACCAAAAAATAACCTTCAAGTAGATTCAACCACTTATCTACAACATCTGCATCTATTAGTCCTTCAAATAATGGAATATCAAAATTTACTTGTAACTTGAAAGGGGTTGCATGGCCGCTTGATGAAGATGCTTCTCCTGTGGGCAGTCGTCGAAGGATCTGCATGAAGTTGTCCATCATTTCATTCCTTTTTCGCATGAGGGATTCCTCGAACAAAATTTTAATAGGATCTCTTGCTCCGTCATCTTTCTTTTCGTCCCCAATGGGTTGTTGTCGGGCTCGGGGCGGTTGATCTTGCAATGGATCGATTGATTCGAGTCCCAACTTCTTTTACCTAGATCTTGTTGGGGACATGCACGAAGAAAAATAAATGAAGAGTAGATCACTCTGATACCACTAATCCATATTTAGGAG
>JASDQU010242291.1:83615-106527 GCA_032191745.1 Picea mariana
TACTTTCAAACACCCACAAATTTGTATTTCATGTTCTACAAGTCTATGGGGCATGATGATAGGGATTGTATGGATTATGACCTCATGCATGAAAGGTCAAGGGATATATACAAAATTCAAGGCAAAGTACAGTAAGAAGGAAACACTATGTAGTATAAATACCCTGGGAGAGGAAACTTCAATCCTCACAGTGGATTTAGAGGAAGAGGACAAGGAGGAGGTATGGGTCGAGGCCGAGGACATATCATCTATTACAACTGCGCACAACTAGGACACTTAGCAAGGGACTGTCAGAACCCTTGCACTACTTGCAGCTACTGTAGTTACTTCGAGCACGTTATAGAAGATTGTCTTGTGCTTCTAGATAAGATTCAGGAAAGACGAGGACCTCAAAAGAACCTGCAAGTGCAACTGATATATGCTGAACCTCATGGAGAAGACCCTAGAGTCATTTTTATCACTTGAGGAGGCACTGTTATAGGAGAAGACAAACTGACCCAAGGAAAGACTACAGAAGAACCAGAAGTCAGGAAAGCTACAGAGAAGACACTAACTTTTGATGCAAAGAAAGAAAGAAAAATATTTGAGGAGGCAAGAAAAGAGTTCAAAGCAGACCAAGGCTCTTCATTAAAAACATGACCAGAAGTAAGAGAATATGGAATGCCTCTGGCATTCGATCAGTCTGCTTTGCCAAAAGAAGGAAAAGAGGTAAGCAAGCTCATGGAAGTTTTATATACTTGTATTAAGTTGATTCAGAATGAAAGCGCTGTACAAGAGCTACAAATTTAATCATATGGTATGAGATAGGAAATATAGACCCCTTACTGAATAGGACAGTACACCAAGTCTCTAAAAAGAGAAGGACAAATAAGGAATTACACTTGAATTCTCAAATAGTAGAATATGATATAGACTATGTGGTCCTCAACTTAGGGTCGGAGGTCAATGTCATGACGAAGCAAACCTGGGCACTGATGGGAAAACCAAATTTGATCTACTCCCCTATCAGGCTTAGGATGGATAATCAGTATGCTGTAAGCCCCTTTGGAATATTGGAACATGTCCTTGTGGACATTGACAGAGTAAGAATGTTTGCAGATTTTGAGGTAATTCAGATAGTTGATGACAATTGTCCTTACCCTGCGCTATTAGGAATTGATTGGGCTTTCAATAATTCCACTGTGGTTGATTTAAAGAAAATACATATGATGTTTTAAAGAGATGGCCTTAGGTTCATTGCACCTCTAGATCCAGATCAAGGTCAGTGATACACATAACCTCCTAGAGAAGAAGACCGTGCATATGAGCAGGAAAACATATACAAATTCACAACCAGACAACATGATTACATTAATCCTACGACCGATGGGAACCTAAGCTGGCGAAGTGACAACACATGTTCATAAGATTTAGAAGAAGAACTAGAGAACTGACAGAACAAAATGTATGAAGTATCTACAAGGATATGTTCTATATTAACCAGAGATGTTCGATGGATCGACACAATAGTATGTAACTTACCCACCTTTGATGGTCTGAATCCTTTAGAAAGCTTCTTGTCAGAATTTGAAGAAAGTGTACCAACGCAACATAGATTGTTGGCAATGGACGAGGCCTTGAAAGAAACACTAACAAGATGGTGGGGGACACACAAAAACAACATTATAGATTGGGTACAATGTCGTACTTTGATGACAACGTGGTTCTTAGCACAAGTAGAAGGCTGCAAATTTCGGTACACAGGTCGAAGCTTCCCAAAGGACCATGTACGGAGTTGTGAGGAAGCCTGGAGAGACGTTCCTCAAGAGCAGTGGGTGCACAAGTTCATTAACACACTAGACACAAACCCTATCAACTGGTACCTTCAAGCGGAGCTGCACCTCATCACTACAGATTGGGAAGGTATGACTTAGAATTTTGTAACTACCTTCTTATTTGACATTCAATATCCTTCAGTAGATCAAGCGTTATAGATTGTAAGACATAAAGTATTTGAGGAGGCCTCTAGCCTCCCTTTAGAACAAGAAGAGGACAAATGGACTGTGCCCCTCCAGAAAATGCAAGGCTATTACAACATTAATGCTGATGAAGACGATGATTTGAGGAAGGTGAACATTGCAAAAATAGAAGGCTAGGGAGATGTGGAAGGTCCATGAGTTGAGCTACCATTTATTGGACAACCAATCAAGATTAAGAAGCTCAATATTGGAATAGAGCAGACACTGAAGCTTGCAAATGTTGAAGATTATTGGGATGCTTCTACTATTGACAAGATACCAGAGTTACTTCATGAATATTAGGACTTGTTTTCAACCAATTTTACTGATATGAAGGGAATTAAAGGGCCTGTGGGAGAGATGAGGATCCCTTTGAAACTAGATGCAAGACCAGTCAAATAGAGACCCTACAGATTGAACCCTAAGTATAAGGAGAAAGTGAATTAGAATGGATTATCCCTATGGTGGTGCAAGACAAGAAGACAGGAGAAATTAGGATCTGTGTAGATCTCAGGAAGTTGAAGGATGCCTGTTTGCATGACCCCTTCCCTACACCATTAAATGATGAAGTGTTATATAATGTGGGAGGCCATGAGGTATATTCTTTTATAGATGGTTTTTCAGGATACCATCAAATCTAGATTGCCAAGGAAGATCACTATAAGACCACGTTTACAACAAAATGGGGATCCTACCAATATAAAATGATTCCCTTTGGATTGAAGAATTCTCCAACCATCTTTTCCAGGGTGGTGGTCGAAGCATTCAAGAAGTTTCTACATAAATTTCTAGAAGCATATTTTGATGTTTGGACTGTTTTTAGTTTATTGAAAAATTATATTGAATTTCTAAGGATAATGTTGGACAAATGCAGACGGTGTCAAATTTCCTTGAATCTGAAGAAATGCATCTTCTTCTCACCATTTGGAGTGATCTTAGGTCATATTGTATGCAAGCAGGGATTGATGGTAGATCCATCTAAAATTTCTATTATAGTTGATCTACCCCCTGCTACTTCAATCAAACAGTTGTGCACTGCGCCGGGACATACTGTATATTACAAGAATTTCATTAAAGGATATGCCCATATTACAACACCCATGGAGAATATTTTGAAGAAAGACTATCAATTTCACTAGACAAAGGAGTGCCAACAGAGTTTCGACACACTGAAATAGAAAATGGTTACTACAGCTATTCTGGTTTTCCCAGATTGGAGCAAGGAGTTTCATGTGCATGTCAATGCATCTTCTATTGCCTTAGGAGCAGTGTTAGCACAACCTAGGGAAGGATATATTGAGCATCTGTTAGATTTTGCTAGCAGGAAACTATCCATAGCTGAGATTAATTACACCACTACTGAGAGAGAAGGGTTAGCCATGGTGTATGCGCTGCAGAAATTTCACCACTACTTTTTGGGAGGACACTTTAAAATGTTTATTGATGACTCCGTGCTGAAATACCTAGTCAACAAGCTAGTGTTGGGGGGGAGAATATGCAGATAGATTCTGCTATTTCAAGAATATGACTTTGAGATCGTCGCTAAGCCAAGCATAATGAACAAAGGTCTGGACCACTTGTCAAGGTTGGAACATGGTGAAGAGCCGACCAGTTTGGAGGATGCATTACCAGATGCATAGTTAGTGGCCATTAGAAATATTGATGACCAATTTGTAGAGATAGTCCAGTTCCTGTCAATAGGAATGGAACCTAGTGAGTATACAATTCCCCAAAAGAAACAACTAGTAGTTCATGCTGTAGACTTTTCACGTATAGTTGGACAACTATACAAGATGGGACCTGATGAGATATTGAGAAGGTATGTTATGGAGGCACATAGACCATTGGTCCTCACCGAAGCTCATGAAGGCATTGCAGGAGGACATTACGCAGGGAAAGAAACTGCGCAGAAGGTTCTTAGAGCTAGCCTTTGGTGGCCTACCTTACACAGAGATGCTAAAGACTATTACAGAGTCTGCGATGTATGCCAAAGAATTGGGAAACCATCCAGAAGATATGAAATGTCATTATCACCATAGCTGACCCTACAAGCATTTGAGAAATGGGCCATTAACTTCATGGGACCTATAAACCCACCAGGAAAGTGCACAGGATCAAGGTACATAATTACTGCGACAAAATACTTGACAAGATGGGATGAAGCAAGAGTAGTTAAGGACTGTAGTGCAACTATAGCTACACTCTTCATATTTGATGACATCATAACCAGGTTTGGATGCCCAAAGATCCTTATGAGTGATCAAGGCACACATTTCTTAAATAAAACAATTGAAGCCCTGACTAAGGAATTTGCAGTCCATCATTATAAGAGCACGCCTTACCATCCACAAGCAAATGGGAAAGTGGAAGCATTCAACAAGATCTTGGAGACAATGTTGACGAAGATTTACAGTTTGAACATGGATGACTAGGATTTAAGAGTACCAGCAATACTACGGGCCTATAGAACCACTTGTCAGAAGATAACAATGCATAACCCTTTTAAGTTGGTGTATGGTCTCGAAGTCGTTGTCCCAATGGAATATTTGGTGCCAAGATTAAGAATTGTTTCCTTTACAGATATGGATGACACTGGTTCTATTCAAGAGAGGCTTTCACAGTTGGTCGAACTAGAAGAAGATAGATTTATTGCAGGATTCCATCGACAGGTATAGAAGGAAAGAGAAAAGGCTTATCATGATAGCCACATCAAGAATAAGGCATTTAGGCAAGGTGATCTAGTACTGGTATATGACTGTAAGTTCATCAAACATCCTGGGAAGTTCAGAATGCATTGGCTCAGGCCATATGAGATTGCCTATGTTACAGAAGGAGGAGATGCACAACTGAAGACTTTGATTGGAGAATGGAAGGAAGGTCTGGTCAATGGAAGCTGGTTGAAATTGTATTGTGACAACCAGCTACCTCGCAACTCTCGGTAAAATCATGAGGAAAAGGGTCTAGGTACCAGGTGCAGTTGAAACTTGGTACCAGACACAAAAAATACAGTTTACACAAGGAAGGAGAGGAGGCATAGAGCAGAAAGAAAAGGCTTCACTACATAGTCTGAGGTCAAAGTAAAACAAAAGGATCAAATCTGAAGTGCCTCGAGACGAGTCACATGTGAGTGTTAGGGGCTTGTTGTCCCTTGGATATGGAAGCAAGCAAAGATTAAGGAAGAAAAGGAAAAACTTGAACTACACGAAAGACACAGTGACTGTTACTGGGTCGAAGTGAGCAAAAGAGTAGAAAAGACGGAGTGAAGTAAAAGGAAGCAAGCCATTGGATGAGGAGATCGAGGATAACAGATCAACAAGAAATAAGGATCGTGGACAACTCAACAAGCAGAAGAAGCCACCATTGGATGCTTTGGAGCACCGCACGAGAAGGAAGGAAAGATAGGTTGGCGAAGCCCTGCAAATGTGGGTCAATTTGACCTAGGGTTTTAGACACCTAGGGTTTTGGTATCTAGTGTTTTGACACCTAGGTTTCGGCCTAAGGCTGTCGGTGAGTGATTGTAATGTATAAATAGAGGTCTAAAGGACCTGGGATGGGTTGTTGCTTTGTTGTGGTTTTTATTGGTATTGTTTTTTCTAGTTTTGTTATTGGCATGAGCCATTATTGTGTGTGAGAGAGAAGTGCTAAGTGTGAGAGCCTTTTGATATTGTAAGATATTCAGCTGGGTGTGGAGATCAAGTCCTGCAGCTAGGTGCATAGGAAGGGGAAAGACAGAGAGGAGAAGAAATAAGATCTTCTAGCTAAGAGCATAGACACAAACTGTATGCTTCATATTAATATATTGTATGCACAGTTCTGTGGACGTAGCCCTAGAGAGAGGGTGAACCACGTATATATTGTGTCATATGGGTGATTTGTGTTATATTATTTGTTGTTGATATACTACTATTGTATTACCATGATAGATCTGATCTGTAGTTGTGTGGAGTAGATCTAAGCTGATAAGTGATATATGCATGTTGTATTTTTCTAGTGTTAGATCCGCTTGATATTCCCCTTGGTTGTAGACATCTCTATCTTGCAACCCCCCCATAGTTTCTTCGGGTGAGAATGCATCTCCTTCACAGGTGTTGCCGAAAGGGCCAGTAGTTAGGGCTTGTTGGTGTGCTCTTAGAGCTGAATCCTGGGTCTACCCCTATGCCAACACCATGTTCACATGTTTGTAAAATCACATGGTAGAGCTACAACTATGATAATCATACTTAAGAAATATGCAAAAATTGAAGTTTTCAATTTTAGGATAATTGAAGAATTTTATTGGAAGGACATTTTGGCTTCAAAGTGTTAGTAATGTCTAGTAGGAAACAAGATGGAGGATTTTTTGCTCTTAATTTTTTTTTTTTAATGATAGAACCATTGAAAAATTAAGAGGATGTGATAAGGTTTAATAAACCATACTTATCTTAAAGTATGGGTAAGTAGCCCTATTGTTTGAGGTAGTGGTTGGAGTATCCTTATGTAAATTGAGGACCAAATTGCAAAGTATATTACACTTTGCCTATATAATGTCCATTCTTTTCTTTTGTTGAACTAATAAGTTCATAATATTTTCATTCTATGAGATGCAAAGGTGCTCATTCTCTAAGAACTTGGAAGTTACCAGGAGAAATGAACATCTATTGGACTCGATGAGGTCCTCATGCCTTCTCAATAGCCTTCGCAACTCCAACACATATTTGTTATCCATGTTTTCCAAACCTACCAAACCAAACTTGAAATCAAAATCGAAATCTATAAAAATGACATTGTTTAATGTCACTAGACTTTTGAGAGCCCCACAAAAGCTTTGTTTATTTATTGAGGTTGAATTCCTATATGTTAGCACTAAGATTTATTTTCCAATCCAAATTAGGCTTCCCACTGAATATAGGACATAGGTAAGAGAGTGAAGAAAGTCTAAAAAATGAGAGTTCTTTCCCATAGAGAGATGGACACCAAATTTCCTTTGACGTTTGACTTTCCCAAAAGACATTTTATAGAATAGACCCAAATATGAACACAATAAGTATAAAAAATAGACAAATTGAAACATAAGGACCTGAATTGACCTTCACTTCCCCATAGAGAGACACATTTTAAGAGTTATTTAGTGACCGGCCATTGAATTCCTCCACTCTCAAATTTAAAACATTCCACACATGATTGAAAATACCAAAAATCCACCTATAACTAGGAGCAATAACCTAATTATTGGACACTCCAGGGAAGCTACCAATATTTCACTCAAGTCTAGTCCAATATCTCACCATTATCCCACAAGGCCTGAGTAGAAAATGAATGGAGAATTCAACAACCATGAGCAGAGAGGGAGACCACGTGTTCAATAATATGTGGCTTGTCCTTGGCTCGCCTGTCTTGATTCCATTACTATGATATGAAAATAATTGGATCCTGCAGAATTAAATGAGATTGTGATGTTCCTCTATCCTATTCTTGAAAAACCATTGAAAATGATCTTAAGGGATGGGGATTTGTTCATACCCCCCATTTTTAAACTGAGTTTCTAGACCAGGATCTGTAGCTCTCTTGGAACATTGATTTTTTTCCTAGTTTAGGTCTCGATTGATATAAAAGAATGAAAATTTGGAGAAGGACCTAGCTTCCTTATTTAGAAGAGTGATGATATGACCCAATTTATTTCCCAAGGTGGAGGATTTTCTGAGAATTGCTTTGATTACCATCAAAGAGTCTCCCAAAACTATCAGTGATGTGGCATTGGCTTCCTTGGCTAGGAGAAGACCTCACAATAAGGCATAATATTCTGCTTGGTTATTGGTGGCTTGGCCAAGTCCCTAGGAGTATTGTGGTTCTTATAATATCATAAAGACTCCCCCCCTCACTTACTGCTCTAAGGGGACCGTTTAGATTTCATGTTTTAGTCTATAAATAATTTGGATAGGAGGAGAGTTGTAATTTTTTTTTGTGTGTATTGATAGTCAAAGAGTTACAATATTATATTCAAACTATTGTTGGTTATGTCAAAACATTATTACCTACTTGACAAGAACTATTACCTTAAAATGATAAATCTAGGCTCAAAACCAATTAATTTAGTCAGAATTTCTTGACATCTGCTCTCAAATAAAAACATGGTGCTACTATTATCACCACTTTTTTTCAACACACACACAAATAAACATTTTTAGTGTTGATGTTGTAATTCTTTTGCAAAGGATTTGTAAAAGGTGTTTTTTGGTTATTTTTTTTATAATGGTGATGTTAGGATATTTAGATGCTTAGGAGTTAGTTAATATCAACTTGGTATAATATGATGTTAGGTAAAAGTGTGTTTCTTAGTGCATTTCTTTAGTATGTATATGTAGTTAGGAAATATGATAGTCATAATATGTTCTATTTAAAGAGCACGGAGGGTCATTTTCCGATGATGGATTGTGAGAAACTCTCTTGTAAATCTCCTTGTAACCTTTTTCTTTTTCATTAATAAATTGCTCCAAGTGGCCACGTTGGTCGGGGTCGTGGATGTTTCCGCATAGGGGCCTTTCCACGTCAAAATATAGATGTGTTGATATTTGATCTATTTTTTTGAGTGGTTACTAAAGGTTTTCATCCTCTGTTGGAATACCTATGTTGTCGAACATGTGATATTGATATCACCATTATTTCTCTAGGACCTAGTTTTTATTTTTCTTTTAACATTGATGTAATAAGGACCTAGAAGAGATTTTATACTCTGAGATATAACTTGAACCTTTTGGTTCACACAGGGGTCTAAATATATGTTTCATCTTTCATCCATGACAAGAAAATATCAATGGTGACTCATAATTTTTATTTTGTTTTAGTCTTACTAGCTTATTTATAATTTATAGGAGCTCTTTCTAATTCTATAATCAAAGAAAGGGCATGCAATTGATCACTTATCATTGCTTCCCTTAATTTCCTTAATTCTACAAATTTTGATTGAAAATTTACCTTGATGTTATAAATTTGAAGGAATTTCATAAATTTTACAAAAAATTTAAAAACTAAGAAGCTAATTTCTTTTAATTAAACAATTTTTTGGCAATATTCTAGTGAGATTTTAGCAAAATTTTGCCCAATGTTACCCGAAGTTTTTTAATTTGTAACAATTTTTATGAAACTCTTGTATGGAGAGAAGACGGATAATTCCTAACATCAACCCCCTTGTAGGTGTTATTCCTAACATTGCCCCCCAACTCCCTCCATGCTCAAAATTGCTAAACAATTGGGCTAAATTTGATAAAATTGGGAAAAATTTCACTAGTATTTCACTAGAATTTTGCTAAAATTTTGAAGATATTTTCCATATTAAAGGAAATTATCATCCTTGTTTTTTAAAATTGTGTTGAGCCCTCAACTACTTTCCAAAGTTAAAAAAACCTGAATACCCCTCCTTTATCCACCGCCTTGAGATTTTTCTTTATCTTTTGGTTTTCATGGTAAATTGTATTCAAATTCAAGCCTTATCTTTGAAGTTTTCAATACTTAAGGGTTTTAAGACTTAGATTATTTATCTATATGTTTGAGCCTTTTTAAATGTTTATAATATTTGCCTTTATTGAAGGACCCATTCTTTTTTATGAATTTTAAATCATTGATTCTCAAACCTGACATCATTTTTCTTGTTTTTTTGAATTGTAGGCCTAATCTTTGAATTGGGCATGATATATTAATTACTCCTCCTTTTCCATTTTGGATCCTTCTTTGTTCTTGATTMATKGATCAAGTTCCATCAAAAACTCAGGCATCTTTTCATCTTCTTTTCCTTTGTGAATTTTTAGATTTTGGGATTGATTTACAAATTAATCCCTTCTCCCCTTACCTTTTTTTTTTGCTTAATTTTATACTCCCTAAATTCCAAATTGGCCCCAATATTTTTATAGCGCCATTCTATACCTTTTGAATTGTTTATTTTCCCTAATCATGGAATTGGACTCGATCTTTTGATTGGGCATTTTTTTCCTCCCTCTTTTGAATTCCCCCCTTTGAATTTCAAATCGGGCTTAATCTCTTGATCGAGTTTCATTTGCCTATTGATATTTGAATCATGACTCCGATTTGTAAGTTGGGTCTGATTTCTAAATCATCTATGATGATTTATTATTTCATTTTGAATGGTTAAACTAATTTACAAATCAACCTTAATTTTTCAATCAAGACCCTTTTAAGTGAATTTTGAATTATGTTTTTGGGATAATTTATCAATTGCTATCGATTTTAAAATTGAGACTTTTCTTCCTACTTGTTCATTCAAATTTTGACCCCAATATCCTAACTGGGCCCAATTTTCAAATTGGGTCCTCTCTTGATCCTTATTTGAAAGAGAGGATGAGATTCATAAATATGTTGGAAAAATGTGTCTTAAATCAAGGTAGAAACCCTTTGATTTTCGAAAGCAAACTAAAATTTGAATTTATGAAATAGATTATCACATGAGATTGTTTTGACTTCAAAGCTAACATATCTCATGTGCTTTGTGGTTCAAATAACTAACATGCAGGATAGATTGGAGGCAAGATAGAATGTAAAGCAGAGGATAGAAAAGGAAGTTGTGTATTAAAAAGAAAAATCAAGGCTTGTGGACGACGAGACATATTCTTTCAATTAGTCAGTAGTAATTATCCTTATGATAAAATCCCCTACTATGGAAATCCAATTCTTTTTTCAACCTAAAAGA
This sequence comes from Picea mariana, assembly GCA_032191745.1. NCBI lineage: Eukaryota > Viridiplantae > Streptophyta > Pinopsida > Pinales > Pinaceae > Picea > Picea mariana. The sequence goes on from JASDQU010242291.1 coordinate 94,290, forward strand.
AACCGACCAAAAAAACAATAGTTGTGAGTTGTGAAGAGGCTATGTATACAAGCCCATGCACAATTTTATTTGTTCAATAACATTCTCGTTAGAGGTAATAATAGAAGTATATTTGGTCTCATGTTCATTACTTTTAGTCACTTTCTCCTAGCTAGGAAATCTAGAAAATATTTTCATTTTGTACATAGATTATTCTCACACTTGCATTTTCATTGTGCATTAAGAAATTTAAAATCTCATAGAAAGCCTAGTAGTAGTTTTTGAGCCAGAATCTATATGGGTTTCCTATTCCAAATAGTGTGAGGTATAACTGGGACTTCTCATTAGGGAGAAACCTTGTTGTTGGCATGAGGGAATTTTTCCCTGTCAACACTTTTGGCCCTAGAAGGAGGGACAACCTTGTATCGTTGATAGAGACAACTTCCATCCATGTGATTTTCATGTTGATTTTTTAGATCATGACCTGTTGTAGTCTAAGGGAAAGTAAGAGAAGTTTATCGATAGATCCTTACATGGAGAAAAAAACACTACAACATCATAAAGAGAAACACATAGACATATAGAGAAACATACACAAATAGTGGGAGAACCATCAATACATTTTATTATAGACAAAACAATATATGTCTTTCCATTACATAATGTGTGTGTGTGTGTGTGTGTGATGTACAGTTACCAGTCGGTTACATTTCCTAAATGTTCGTTCGATCGAATCTAACTGTCTACTCGACTGACTTTCCTAGCCAACTACTTCAATTGACTTTCCTAGTCGACTGACGGGTCTAGTCAACAGAGTCGACTAGCCCCTACAACATCGCCCCCCCCCACCCCCTCAATTCCTTGCTTGTCCCGAGCAAGGGGGGAGTGTGGCTAGTATGTTGAAATATATTTACAACATGAGAATGAGCGAGAGATAATTAGAGAAGAGAAAAGATCATGGTGTTGAGCAATGCTAGAATCCCTTTGCTTGTTTGTTAGCTGTTGGTTCATGGATTTTCTGTTGGATGTACTATTTGATCAGTTGTCTCTTAAGGAATTTCCCACTCATGCATTCTTACATTTGGAGGCAGCGATGATGCTTTGAATTGTACATGGGATTCTTGTGATACTTCATGACTAACTTTGGAGTCCTTGACTGATCGTTGATGAACAAAATGTTCAAATTGGATTTTTTGGGATTGAAGAACTAGGAGTTATTTCACTAAGTCAATGTAGCCCCTGAATGTTTTGGTTGTGGTAGTCCTTTAATTTTTTTCTGGTAAATAGTCAGGGTGTTTGTAACAAGTGGTGGGAGAACATATGCCATTCTTTAATGGAGTGTTGTGCTTCTATTCTTAATGATTTCAGTTTTCCCAAGAAATCCATCTTGTTGGTTAATGAGGCTTCCTGTACTAGGATCGAATCTAGGTAAAATTTCTCTTTAGCTTCCTTTTTTAACCTTTGATCAAGTTAAGGTGTTTAGTGGCTTGATATGTTTCCATTTGTGCTTTGGTTTTTTTCTCTCAACCATTCATTTTATTGCTTTTCTAGTTCTGTCTCCTATGCTTTTTCCCTTGCAATATGAGTCACTATGGCTGCTTTACTTTTTGAGTCAATGGTGAGGTCCCTTGTTTTCTTTAAGTCATCAACTATTGTTATTTGAGCTTTGAGTTTGTTGTAGGTTGATGGAAAGTATGTTGGCTAGTTGTTGATTATTATATTTAATATTGTTTCCAGTGAAGTGACTTGTTCTAGTTTTTGATGTACGTCTTTAAATTTCTCAAACTTTGATTGCAGAATTGTTATTGTTTGTTGGACTAGTCCATCCTGATTATTTCTCAGTGCCCTATTGTGTAGATGTTTAATCTCTCTATTTTCTTATCTTAGGTGCTGGATTTATGCTTGATTGTTAGCGCTCATGCTTATGCCTATTTTGATCAAACGTTTCATTGTTTCTAATGGGTCGATTCCTTCTGTAAGCTAATCAATGTCCAATTTTTATTTTGCAATCAATACAAAATTATTTAATGATTGTTTCTATTTATTTCTTATTGTTTCAATTTGGGTGTCGTTTCTTGAAGCCATCTTCCATCTATTTGTTACTTCTTTGGAAAAATCATTATATAGGTCCATTATTTGGTCATCCGACACGACTATTGGGTCAAATACTATTTATTCTGGTGGTTCTATTGACCCGATTTGTTTAAAGTCTGTGAATGTAATTGCCTTTGAAGTATTGTCTTCCCTATGTACAATTTCCTTTTTCTTAGTTGTCTTTTCTGGATTTTGTTGCTCTAGTCTATTTTCTTTTCCTCTGTCGAAATATTTATTTCCTAGATTTTCTTTATTGTGCTCCCTTGATCTTGGTTGTGTACCAATATCCTGTTTTCTCCCGTTTCTATTATTCTCGTGATCTTGTGCATTGATTTACTTTGTGTTGTCAATCCGTTCTGGAGGATTTGACTAACCTTTGTGAGGACTTCATATGGGGAGATTTTCTGGGGGGATGCTTGAATTTTGGGGTGATCCTTTTCCATCATTATTACCTTCTTTTTACTGTTCTTCCATTTGGACAGTTTGCTATCCTCTTTTTCTTGCTTCCTAATTGAATTTTGTTGAGTAATCTATGTTTTCCAGTAGTATTGTAATTGACTGTGAATCAATTGAATTGTGTGATGGAGAGGTGTGGGTTGACTCTTGGACATTTATGCCTATTACTCATTCTACATTTCTATATGTACCTACTTTGACGTGTGAGTTAGGATGGATCAACTAGATTTGTCTTCTCTAACCAGCTTCTAGTAGGGTGAAGTAGGAAATAGACTCTTCGAATGTAATAGTCTTTTTGGCAATTCCATTATGTACTGTATGGTCAATTTCTTCCAACCCTAAGTGGGGAGCCTAAATTTGTTTCATCTGATGACACTTTCCATTGACCTTTCCTGTATTTCTTTTTCTATTCCATTATCTTCCTTACTGTTCTTTTTTCTTCGACAATTAGAGTAGGATTTGGTGGTAGTGATTCTCTTGTAAGGTTGACTGTACCTATTCTCTTCTTCTTCTTCTTTGGAATGGGATTTTGACTAGGGTCAGGTTGAATGCTTTTCAATCAACGTGATTTAATTGGGGTCAACCATTCTATGTTTTTTTCTTACTCCTCCTCTAGTTTTTTCTTCTTTTGTCCTCTTTCTTTGATATGATTGTTGAAAGATGCTCTGGTTTTCTTTTCTTCGACACACTTAACGTTAAGAGTTTCCATATCTTCTTTGAATTCTGGCCCTATTATTGACTTCAAAATATTTTGGGTAATTGCTTGGTGTTTTTTTGTTTGGAGGGAACTTTCAGTTAACTTATTGGTGAAGATGACAATTTTTTCTCTTATCAGGGGGTCATTAAAGTTGAGAGTTGTATCTGATTTGAATGTTTCATTCCAAATGATACTTACATCTTCCAGAACTACATTGGAGTCAATTTATTTCTTACCTTTAGATTATTTTTCCCGTTGTCTTTTCTTATTCGATGTTTTCTTTGTTGGCGTTCCTCCTTCCTTGTCGATATCTAATACAAACAAGACTATGTGCAGGGCCACTTCTCTTTATTTTTATTTCTCTACATTAGTCAGAGGTGTTAAAATGTTTTGGTTATCACTCAATACCTTTTGTAGGATTAGGGTTTCAAACCCCAACTGTCGGTCGAGATCTTGGAAGATTTGATATGTTGTCAGTTGGTATTCTAGTTCTTTGAGGGACGAGTCTCCAATGACTCCACACTGGAGCATGGTGGTGTCAAGGCTTTTAGTTGAATATGGGCACTTGGTGGTAATTCTCTTCGAACTTTTTGCTCTACTCTCCACTTATGTGATGCAGTCTTCAAATGATTTACCTGGCATTTGAATATTATGTCGGGCGAGATGGATTTGGATGACTGACTGGCCTCGATGAAAAAATATTGAAGTTATTCATGGTCGTGCTCTTCTATAATATAGGTTCCCCAAATGGATAGACTTGGTTCATGGCGATCCAAATTATAATGAATGGAAATTTGATTACATGATTGTTTTCTCGGAAACATTTTCAATTGCTATTGATTAATGTAGCTAGGTGGTCTACCCAATCGAATTGTGCCCCGGACTAGAAGATTTCGCCAATAGGTTCTAACATTGTAAGTGTCACATTTGAATCTTGACCCACACTTGTCAAGAACAATGATACTATTATACATGTCCATTTTTCATGGAGATCTGTTACTTTGTTTATCGACAACCCTTTTGAGATTTTTGCTGAAGTTCCTCTAGTGAGAGTTTGAATCCAATCATTAGGGTTTAGAGTTTTGGGCACAGAGTATGACCATGAGGAATTCTAGTGATATTATGGATCATTCCCTCGGTGATCCCGACTGGGAAGTTTATCCATAGATGGCCATTATGGTATCAACTCACGAGGAATTTTGCAACCTCTTCCTTCTAGCCATAAAATTTTGGGACTTGAGGTGCTCCCAAAAAGTGTCAGATACCTCCTTTCTTAAGGATGTTTATTTCATATTTCCATGCACCAACTTCCATTTCCCATGTAGTAAATTTTTTTCAATGATGAGACCAATCAATTTATTCTATTACAACACTGCAGATGTTTTCCATGCACACTTCTAGTTCAGTTTCACCTGCTCTTTCAAATTTGGACTTTGTCCTCAGTTCAACCAATGAATCCCCAACCCGTCCTCTAATTATCAGCATATATGTGATATCTTGGACATCAGGTTGATCTTTTTGGAGTTATGGGATCACTTGAACGACTAGGATTTCTATATCCTAATTGTTCGGGTTCTCAGGTGTAAACATAAGTGAGGTGAAGTCGTATTCCTTGTCCAAATTTGTAGGCGAGAAATGGAGTGGGGACTTCAATTGTTCTAGCAGTGATATCAATTTATCTATCTTGATAGTAGTGTACAATTTAATTGTTTTCTCGTGTGAGGGGACTCTTACGTTGACGATGGCATGTAATTTGAACTTGTCCCATTGAGCATTAATGACAATAACGCACCCTTGTGACTTGTGTTGGGCCCTTCATTTTTGGATTTGAAGCTGCGCAAGAAGGACTACAGTCCTAGTTTTGGGTTAACACGAGTTGCGTAAGCTAAAAAATAAGCTAGATAGTGGAGCAAGGAAAAGAAACAAAAATTGGTTGCGGAAAGGGACAATGCAACACCAACGAGCCAAAAGAAGTTACAACAGAACAAGAAATATTGCGAGCCCAAAGCTAGAAGATCCCACTCAACCTATATATTAGATGAAGACTATTGTAAAAGGKTTGGTTGGTTGGTTGAGTTGGGTTGGCTAATGTTGATAGGTTGGGTTTTCTATTGTTAGTCGGATGTTATTGTTGGGTTTAGTTGAGAAAATATTATGTAAATGTAATATGTATACATTTTTTGGTAGATAGAGATATGTGACTTGAGTCCGGAGTCAKAAGTCTGTAACAAAGTACCATTCTATGTCTCTGAGATTGTGTTGGATAAGATCTGAAGATAATAGATGAAGAAGGACCCAAAATTTTGAAATATAATGTGTCATTTTGTATTTATTCTTATGCATTGTATATTTATAGTACTTATTTATTCTTGATGAGATCCATATGATATCTCTTTATATGTATGATTTTCACAACTTAAGCATCTTTAGTTCTAGTATGCATGAGTTCAAATATGTTCTGTAGTTAGTCTATCTTGCACAAGATCATGGTGGATATTGAAGGTTCTAGGAACCCACCCAAGTATTCTCCTTGCCCTTCCCTATCCTTATGTCTTGGTTGCACTTCAGGTGAGACTTCTTCTCTTCAAATTAGATGAAAAAGCCAACACTCTAAACTACATGGTACCTTTTGTTGGTAACTTGAGAAGGACCCTGGTCTAATCAATTCTGTGCCAACAAAATGGTTTCGTTGTCGAGACCCGCGTTAGAAGGGAACCTGTAGGGAGAATGCTTCCCTGGATTCTAAGATACGATATTCACCACTGGTGGGAGAGAAATTGTGATTCCTTCTAATGGAAAGAAGCAGAGTTGAGAGAAAAATTTTTGAAAGATGCACAAGAGGTAGTCTTTTACTTAGAAAGATCGAGTGATCAGTATGAGATATTCTGGGTTAATTTCCTGAAAGAACTTTTCCACTAGATAGATAGGCTCTAAGAAGCTCCGGAATTCCAAGAACGAGTCAAGAAGACCTAGGCTTGGGATATATGAAAGATCGCAACACTTCATCGACTAGATATTCCAGTAACAAGAGCAATCAATTTTTGGGTCAAGACAACACTAGAAGGATACCTTATTGAGTTTGCAGCTAAGAATCACCAATCTTTTTCATGGGAAGAAGTGGATTTCAAGAAAGACACAAGGAGAAGACTATTGAGAGAAATCCCCCTGTGGATCAAGGTTTTCTTAATAGAAGAGAGGATGTTGTCTATGTCCTGAACTGAGATGGAAATGTAAACACTCTCGCTTGGGGTGGATTCATGGCCTGAGAGAGGGGAGAGGGTTCTGTGACAAATGGGGGGAGTAGAAAGAAATGGACTCAAGAGATGAGAGAGCCTTAAAAAGATCCGCCATAGTTGAAAAGTGGTGGTGTGGTAAGATAAAGAAAGCAATAAAAAAATCTAAGAAGTTTTGGGAAGAAGTCGGACCAGGAGAAGTAGAGGAAGGACAGATGGAAGAGTTGTGAAAGATGAGAATACAAGAAAGACTGGCCAGTCAAATATTAAGTGAGAGAGAAGCACAGAGAGAAAGAATTCCCTAGGAGGGTGGATAGGAAGGAGAATGTGTAGAAGCAAGGGAGAAGGAAGTTGGCCTGGATCTTGAAGAAGAAAGAGAATTGGCACAAACCCCTAAACCCTCAGGCTAGAGTCCGCACATGATCTTTCAACTTCGGCCCTTTAGAGTCTGACTCACTCTCTTAATCCCTCTCAGGAAATTATTTAATCACTCGCTCTGAGTAAATATTCACAGGCCCTCCTGAGTTATGCCTACGTGATCATTCATCGGCCATGAACTCCATGTTCAACACCCAACTGACATTGGGAATTTTCTTTTTTTCTTTTCGGGATACCAGATTTCGTGATTTCAGAAATCTCGTTGTTGAGCGCCTTGCCCCTTCAACCTCCAAAAACTGAAATACCAAACTCTTGACTCACCATGCCACTGATTTTCAACTTTTCGCTTTTCACGATTTTGGAATTTGCAATGACGTGCAACTCTACCTCTCGACTCCTAGGGTCCCGAAACTCGAATTACCAAAATCCCAAAAAGTCCACTCTAAGTCTTGATACACTTCAAAACTTTGGGATTTCCTTGCACTATGTCTCATCACCCTATCAACAAGATTGACGATATGCCGAATCCTGAAACACCGAAACACTAGTGTTTTGTTTCCAAGGAAAATCAATGGATGTGGTTCTTCCCCTTGATCCAACGGTTAGCACGATTTCGCGTACCGGGAGTTTGTAAGGATTTTTCTTGAACTCTCTGTCTCTTATACCTTTCGATTCTCAAATCTCTGAAATGCCAAAATGGTTGTCTTCTCCCAGGATTTCAGAACTTGAACCACCTTTCGACAGCCCCCTCTATTTCGGGTTTTCAGGTATCGGGAGTTCGAAACTCTCGACCCTAACCTTGTGTCACTATGAACCCTAAATTCCCGAATCCCGATTTTCCAAAATGATGAAACATGCTTCCACAATTTCCTTTGCATTTCGTGATTTCTGTATTTATGATATGGAGTGTTCTGCCCCTTGTCCACGGGAATGCCGAAAAACCCAATTCTCGAAATCCTGACAAACACTCTATCACAACTTCTAATTTCAAACTTTCCTCCCTACTGAGTCCCGATCACCCGTCCTTAGGACTTCTGAAACCCTGAATTCCAAAGTTCCAAAATTCCAAACTCGTCACCCTTTGACTTCGCACATGAAACCTCCTTTCACGTTTCAAGAACTTGATCAGCCAAGGTTTTGGCTTGCACTTCGAAGTCCCAAACTCCGAATTCCCAAAATGATCTGATGACCTAAACATATCACGATCGACGATCCACGTCGACTCTATTTTTTGAAGGTGGATCTGTCTGACGTTTATCTCCCCTACAACTTCTGCAGATCCTATGGTCCTCACTATTTCGGGAGTTCTCTTCTAAGAATTCAGACCGTTCAATCCCTCCTCAAAGAACCTTTTTCTCAAATCAAACCTACAATCCTTCTTTGGGATTTACCCTCTGCACAACTACTGGCACTTCCTACCTTTCTTTCAATGATTCGAAGGCCCTAACTCTCCTGAGCTTCCTTTCACTAACTCAAGTCTTCTAGAAGGCTTCTGCATGCACTCCTTGTGACACTTCTTCAAATATTCCTAAATATTTGATTGTCTTGACTCTGTGCAAATCTGCAACAACAGTCCTTCAATCTCTCAACCTTAGTCTATAGGTTCTAAGGTCTGAACCAGCCTGTGCATGCCTTTCATGGCTTCTGTGCTTGTCTTTCACTTCAGTTGAAATGAGAACAATGATATCCCTCTTGAGCTTTCAGGGGTAAACTCTGAATTCTATCAATGCACTCCTTGCGGACACTTCACTGCACTCCTTGCAGGAACTCTTACTCAAGAAGAGAAGCAATTGAAACTCATTCCCTTACTCTCTCAGACTTCAAATACTTAACATGAAATCATACATACATAGCATAAAAGCAAATGCACAACAGAAAGAGTAAAACAACCATAAGCATAGCATTTAGCATGTATACACAGAAAGCATTAGAACACCATGAGTCTGAATTCAAAGCTTCATATATTAATCTCAGAACTTCTGTACATGGATTCTTCTCTGCTACTCTCTGTTTCTTCTCTATGCTAATGTGATTAATCCTACTATCTCTAACTGATTACAAAAGATACAAAGATGAGGGTGTCTATAGTCATTTTCCCTCCAGTTCCTAAAACTATCTAATCTAGAATTTTTAGATCTATCTACCTTCATTAACTATACATAAATGCCTCTACCTCCTACAGATGAGAGAGGATCACTCAAGATATGTTTACAATATGGAAGTATGCCTTCTTAACTATTTCATTAATGTCTGTGCATCCAAAATTTCAAAAACATTTCAAAATGTTTTTGACATGTGCCAAAATGTGATGGCGTTCATCCCAGCTGTATTCCACCTCCATGCTTGCTTGCTACTGATGATGCTCCTGCATCATACTCCCTCACTTGAAAATTTTCATGGACTCCTGTTCATGAGATCTTGCATGGTCTGTCCATGTTTTTGAATTTCTGCTTCGTTCTCCCAGCTGGCATCTTCAACTGGATGTCCCTTCCATTTGATCAAGTATTCAAAATACTCTTTTCTCTTGGTCCTCTTGCTGACTCTCTTGTCAAGTATACTTTCCATCTGTGGCTTTTCAACTATAGGAATTTGTTTACTCCACTGAACCTCTGTCTGTTCACTATCTTCTTTATCTCTATAAGGGTACAAATCTGAGATGTTGAATATCAATGAAATTCTGATGCCATCGGGTAATTCAATCTCATATGCATTTGCCCCAAATTTCTTCAAGACCTTGCATGGTCCAATGTTCTTCATTTTTAGTTTGTTATATGTTCCCCTTGGGAACCTTTCCTTTCTCAGATGTGAAAGAATCAGATCGCCAACTTCAAATTGAATTTCTCACCTGTGTTGATCTGCTCTGCACTTGTACTCTTGATTCAAATTCTGCAATCGCTCCTTGACTTGGTTATGAAGCTCCTTCATTGCTTCTGCAAAATCCTCTGCACTAGCACTTCTAGTTTCATTTTGTTTTGAATCTTTCAATTCAGAAACTCCTCTTGGCTACATTCCATAAACTATCTGAAATGGACTCCACCCTGTGCTTCTGTTGTGTGAATCATTGTAGGCAAATTCCGCCTATGGTAGAATGTGATCCCACTAAATGTGGTGTTCAGTCACTAAGCTTCTCAGTAAATCTCCCAAGCATCTGTTCACAAATTCTGTTTTCTCATCCATCTGAGGATGATAAGCTGAGCTAAAAGACAGATTTTTCCCCAGCTTCTTCCATAAAGTCCTCCAGAAATGTCCCACGAACTTGGTGTCTGGGTCTGAAACTATACTTCTTGGTAAGCTGTGAAGTCTGATGACTTCTTTGAAAAATAGGTTCGCAATATGAGTTGCGTCACTGGTTTTCTGACATGGTATAAAATGTGCCATCTTTGAAAATTTGTCTACCACCACAAAGATCGAATCAAATCCCCTTTGTGTCCTTGGCAGCCCCAATATAAAATCCATGCTCACTGCATCCCACGACCTCTCTGGCATGGGTAATGGCTGATATAACCCTATGTTTTTCCTTTTTCCCTTTGTGTGCTGACAATTTCTACATCTGTCCACAAATATTTTTACATCTTTCCTCATCCCTGGCCAAAAATAGGAGCCATTCAACTTTGAGAACGTCTTATCATGACCGAAATGTCTGACCAATCCTCCACTGTGTTTTTCTTTCAGAAGATTCTCCCTCGTGGAGCATTTTGGAATACATAATTGATTGCCTCTGAATAATAATCCATCTTGGATCATATATTTATTCCATTGACTTCTATCCTTGAGAATTGGATTCTCAGATGCCTCATAAGCCTCTTTAAAATCTGGATCATCTCTGTACATGTCCTTGAGATTATCAAAACCTAAAGTTTTGACTCTAAATTCCTGCATCAGTAAACATTTCCTGCTCAAAGAATCAACAACTTTGTTAGCAGTTCTAGAAATATGTTTAATTAAAAAAGTAAAATTCTGCATGTATTCAACCCATTTTGCATGTCTTTGGTTCAACTTCTCTTAGTGAGTCACGAATTGTAAAGCATGATTATCACTGTACAAAACAAACTCTTTAGGAACCAAATGGTGCCTCCACTTATTCAGTGCTTGTATGACTGCATAAAATTCTTTTTCATATGTGGAGTACTTCACTTTCACTTCATTCAGTTTCTCACTGAAGTATGAGATCGGTCTGTTTTCTTGGCTCAAGACCACTCCAATTGCAAATCCACTAGCGTCACATTTGACCTAAAAAGTCTTGTTGAAATCTGTCAACACCAAAATTGGTTGTTCAGTAATATTCTTTTTCAATAGATTGAAACTTTTCTCTGCTTCTTGTGTCCAGTGAAAAGATTTATGTCTTTTCTTCACCATGTCCATCATCGGTGCGCTAATTCCACTGAAATTTCTGATAAAATTCCTGTAGAAACTAGCCAATCCATGAAATCTTCTAACTTCAAATATACTCTTTGACGATGGCCAATTCTTAATTGCCTCCACTTTATCTGAATCCATTTTCAGTTTATCTGCAGAGATAACAAACCCCAAATAAATGAGCTCTATCTTCATGAATGATGATTTCCTCATATTTATCAGCAGCTTCTCTTGCTGTAATCTCCTCATCACTATAGCCAAATGCTTCAAGTGCTCTGTTTCTGTTCTACGGAAAATCAGTATATCGTCAAGATATACAATGACAAATTTTCCTATGAAATCCTTCAAGACTTCATTCATCAATATCATGAAAGTACTAGGCGCATTTTTTAAGCCAAATGGCATAACAAGCCATTCATACAACCCTTCATTTGTCTTGAATGTCGTCTTCCATTCATCACCTTCTCTCATTCGGATTTGATGATATCCGCTTTTCAAATCAATCTTTGAAAAGAATATTTCTCCACTCAAGCAATCCATCAAATCATCCATCCTTGGCAATGGAAATCTATATCTGATGGTAATCTTGTTGATTGCCCTCGAGTCTGTACACATCCTCCAGCCTCCATCTTTCTTTGGGCTGAGCACTATTGGAACAACTCATGCACTCAAGCTCTCTCTAATCAACCCTTTGTCCATTAAATCCTAGACCTGTCTCTTAACCTCTTCATTCTCCCGCAACGTCAATCTATATGCTGCTTTGTTTGGTAAACTAGCTCCAGGTATAAGATCTATGTGATGACTTATACTCTTGATTGGTGGTAACGAACAAGGTAGTTCGTCCACTACTATATCAACAAACTCTTCCAACAACTTCTGGATTTCCTCTGGTAAATCATTCACTCTTGTACTGGTTAAAACAATTATAGGCTTCCTAACCACAATGAATTGTGTATCTTCCTTCTTCTTAAACTCCTTAAGAAGTTCTTTCCCACTCATGAGAAGTACAATGTTGCTCACCTCTAGTTTCACTTCTTTATCCTTA
>JASDQU010242291.1:113649-128244 GCA_032191745.1 Picea mariana
AAGTACCTGAACAGAGGCTACAACTGACTGGCCCAAACCCTGAATCCTAGGACCTTTATATCATACCCTTTGTGCCAATCCAAAACACTTTGTCATTGATGGAGATGCAAACAGTAGAGAAGTCGCAAGTCTGAAGCCCCCATCACACTTGCTCAATGACTAAGGTTGAGGGTGTTATGGGAAACACAACCCATGAAGATAATTTCCACAAAGAAGTAGATATACAATAGGTTCATAAGAAACCTAATATGACTTCAGGACAAAGTACAATGTCAATGTAGGAACAGATGGAGCTAGTCCTCCAAAACCCTCAGTAGTGTGTAGAGTTGTTGCAACTCTGCTTGGCCAGGACATAAGTTCTAATGCTCCTACCATCAGCATTCAGGTTATGGCTTGTGCTAGGACCATCAATAGGAGAGGAGGAGGTGGAGACTCCCTCATAGAATTCAAAGGTCATTGGACTTCCACTGCAGCTCTGACCACCCAGGGACACTACCCCTTCCGCCACTGACCTTACATAGTGGCCAACAACGTAACTAGTTGAAATGACCAGGGATTCAAATGATCAACTGAAGGAAAGGCTCCAACATGATGAAAGAATTGTAGAGTTTGCAAAAGATAAAGCAATCCTTTCTTAAGCATGCAGAACACAGGAAGAATTCACCAAGATCCAGGCTGAGCATAAAATGGAATGATTCTAGGAGAGGCTCGCTGAAGCCTGACTGAAAATAAGGAAGGTAGCACCCCAACTACTAGAATCAAGTGCTGCAAGAGAGCTTGAGCACCAAATCAAATTAATTCAGGGAGCATGGTCACAGCTGGCCATCCATGTAGAGAAGTTGGAAGAGCAGTTGCGGCAGAGTCAACAAGAAGCAGAACAACAACCTCAGAAGTTGCAAGAATAGATGGAGAAGGTAGTTCTTTAGGGAAACAATGCTCGAGAAGCACTACACAAGAGCACATATGATTGCATAAAGATATTCCAAGAAGTCAGCGACTGGATGGGAATTATAGAAAGGTGCAACCAAACCTTGGAGGATGTGCACGCAAGAATAGAGTTGTTGAATGAAGAAGTTGTGGTCACCATGGATCCGCTGGAGCAACAAGAGAAGTTCGATCAAATTAAGTATGTGGATAATGAGTTGAACGATCTGTTTGAGGCACCATCTATAGCCAAGAATGAGCTTCGCGAATTACAGCCTATCATTCAGACAATGTATATGCAAATGCATAGGGTGGATGGTACAACAGACTCTGAATGGAACTCTCTAGTCACATCCAAGCCCAAAAGATGTATCATAGGTGCTACCCAATAGAGTGTAGCCAAAGCCTCACTCCTTTCCAGGAAGTGGCAAGATAAAGTTGGGAGTTTCCAGGAAGTCAGGAAGCGGGCCTTAGAGTTGGTCCCAGAGTTGGGCCCTTTATTTGAAGGGGCAGAGAAAGAGGAATTGCAAGTAGAAGAGAAAAGAAAAGAGAAGAAGGAGGACAAGGGAAAACAACAATTGCTCCTAGAAGCTACGAAAGAGCCAAGTACTTGACTCAAGGGCGAGTCAAGGCTTATGGTCAAAGCTTGTTGGGCCCTTCTTTTTTGGATTTAAAGATGCATAAGAAGGAATACAGTCCCAATTTGGGGTTAACACGAGTTGCACAAGATACATAATAAGATAGACAGTGGGGCAAGGAAAATAAACAGAAATCAGTTTTGGAAAGGGACAACACAACACCAACGAGCCAATAGAAATTACAACAGAATAAGAAATCATGCGAGCCCAAATCCAGAAGATCCCACTCAGCCTATATATTAGATGAAGACTATTGTAAAAAGGTTGGTTGGTTGGTTGAGTTGGGTTGGGTTCGGTTGGATAATGTTGATAGGTTGGGTTTTATATTGTTAGTCCGATGTTATTGTTGGGTTTATTTGAGAAAAGGTTTTGTAAATGTAATTTGTATACAATTTTGGGTAGATAGAGATCTACGACCTGAGTTCAGAATCATAAGTCTGTAACAGAGTACCAATCTGTATCTCTAAGATTGTATTGGATAAGTTCTGAAGATAATAGATGAAGAAGGACCCAACATTTTGAAATATAATGTGTCATTCTGTGTTTATTCTTATGCATTATATCTTTATAGTACTTATTTATTCTTGATGAGATCCATATGATATCTCTGTGTATGTATGCATTTTGTAACTTAAGTATATTTAGTTCCAGTATGCATGAGTTCATATATGTTCTGTAGTTAGTATATATTGCGCAAGATCATGGTGAATCTTGAAGGTTCTGGGAACCCATCCGAGTATTCTCCTTKCCCTTCCCTATCCTTTTGTCTTGGTTGCGCTTTGGGTGAGACTTATTCTCTTAAGAGGAGATGAAAATCCCAACACTCTAGACTACACAATACCTTTTGTTGGCAAGCTGAGAAGGACCCTGGTCTGATCAATTCTGCRTCAACATCTTGTCCACATAGACTATGTATATTTCAATTTCAYGGTGGGTGTGCTCGACTTGATYGATTTTTTCTTGTGCCACTTGGTTGAGTCAGTTCTTCTAGTTGGTTGAGGACCTTTGGTCGAAGTGTTCGACCATGTCAGTTTCTGTTTTCTTGTCAATTCATGATCTGGATTTTATGAGAAGAACAAAATGAACACATATTATTATTATTATTAACACATAGACACAATGAAAAATAATAGAGTTACAGTAAAAATAGCTTCTATTCAATAAATAAATATGTTGAAAATGTAAAATGCAGACTGAAAACAAGCTTTCTAGAATGGTCGAGGCTTATCTATGAGAAGAGATGTGATGGTTGCACTCATTCACAAGAAGATAATTACAATGAGTTTTTGAAATAATTTTTACAATAAACATGAATTCCAAAAMCCTAGACATCCAAAAACATAACCCTATGAGATGAAGTGCCAAAATTCATGTGGGCCCCAGTGGGGTAAGTTGCTACATCAACTTCCTTGGGTCGTAAATTTTGCATACGATATTCATTTTAGGCGTACAATACACTGTTGGAAAGGTCTACACAAGCAATACACATTATGCTTCAAATTCTAACTTCCTCTAGAATTTAACAATGACGAGCCCTAAAAACGTTGTTTAGGGCCTCAAAACGACCCCAGAAGTTCAAGAGTAAAAAACTAGGAAAAAATTGCCAAACTGAAAAACTAAAAAGATGAGCAAGTTGGAATAGGTGGGTGGCCACCGATATCCACCTGGATCAATCCTTCCCCCTTAGGATGTGATTTTCTCCATTGCATTGATTTCTCCCATCAGATGAGAAAATTTCTATTGAATTTGGCCCCGGGTAAGTCACTTGCCCTTGTGCAAGAGTTGCCCTGCTTTGACAACCTGATAAAGTTGGATCCTTTGATGGCGAGTGCCCTTGAATTGTGTGTCCATGATATGATTATTGGATTCCTATTCCATGTATTAAGGGTTGATCTCTGTTGGAGTCAATTGTTCTTCTATCACTAAGGTGTCTAATAATGGTGGAAAATATAGCTGAATGACATCCACATTGAACATTGGGTGCAAGACAAGGAAGGGGGGAATGTTGAGATCAAAATAATTTTATCCCACAACCTTAGTGATGGTGTAAGGTCCATAGCGGAGTGGGAAAAGATTCCTATGGGACCCTGTAAAGAGTTCTTTCTGCAAGTGCAACCCAACTTTGTCTCCCACCTGAAATTTTTGTGGCACCAGGCACTGATCATGGTGTTGCTTGTACCTAGAATTGGACTTATGTAAAATATCCTAAAATTGTTGGAAGATGTGATGGATCTGATCAATGAACCATGTGGCTTTATCAGCTTCATTTGGATCATGAGAGAATTTTTCTTGGGTGGCCGTAAGGGGTAGTGCAACATCCATGGGACCCAATGGTTGAAATCCCAACCCCACCTGAAAAAGGTTGTGGTCGGTTGAGCTATGTATGGCTCTATTGTAGATGTTTTGAAAATAGGGAAGACTGTCATCTGATGTGCGAGGGTGCTTGGAATTTTACATGCATAGGATATTCACGATCATCCGGTTGATGACCTCGGTTTGGCCATCCGTCTGGGGATGGAAGGAAATGGATTTGGTGAGCTTGGTGTCTAGGAGTGACCATAGGCTCGACCAGAATGTGATGAGGAAATGAATATACCGATATGAGATAATGGTTTTTTGTCTCCCAAAATGTACCCACACTCTTTCAAAGAAGATCTTGGTAGTGGGATTTGCTGTGATTCTCTTCTTGTAGGCGGCCATAATCGTCGGTTTTGAAAAGAGATCAACTACCACAAAAACACAGTCATTTCCGTGCTTGGTGGATAGAAGATCCAACATGTAGTCAATTGATATGGATTCCTAGGTCCTATCAGAAGGAGGAAGAGGGATGTACAAGCCTTGTTTCTTAGTGGTCAGTTTGGAAATAATGCAGGAAGTGCAGGACCTGATATACTTGTTGACATCCTGTAGAAGTTTCAATTAGTATGAATTTTGTTGCAACATTTCCATTGTCTTTTCTATGACGAAGTGTCTTGCCACTTTACTGTAGTGGGCTCCACAAATCAAATTCTCTCATTCACTTGATGGAATGCAGAGATGGCCCAAATGGCACAAAAACCCATCGTGAAGATGGAAATTAGTGACAACCATGTTTTTTCCCAACATCTGGTAGGTGGTCACAAAGCCAGGATCTTTCTCATAGAGTTGGGGCCATCCAAAGGTCTCGTGGTTGCAAGAGTCTAGCACCACGGTGAGTGTTGTGACTAGAGGTCGGTTGAGGAAATCAACAATGATGTTGGTACTTCATGTCTTATACTTGATGTTGAGGTGGAACTGATGCAAGTATGTGGACCACTTCTGATGATGGTCATTCTGCAATTTTCCTTGTGTTTTCATGAACTGCAATGACTTATGATCAATGTGGATGAATGTCTCCTTCCCAAGGATGTAATGCCTCCACTAGAGAAAGGATTTCACAATGGAGTACATTTCTTTGTCATAAGTAGGGTACTTACGAACAACATATGATAGTGTTTCACTATGATAGGCCATGAGGTGGCCATGTTGAGTGAGAGCTATGCCGACAACATAGTCTGAATCATATGTCTCGATATCAAAGGTTTCTTGTAGGTCAGGTAATGAAAGCATTGGGGTTGAGCACAAGCGTTGCTTCAAATCATCGAATGCTTTATGTTGGGACATGCTCCAAACAAATGTTTCCTTATAACCACCCCTAGTTACTTGGCTAAGGGCCCATGAAATATGGGAGAATCCCAACACGAACCTGCGATAGAAATTGGAAAGGCCTAAGAAGCTCCGAAGCTCAGTGAGTGTGGTTGGGGATGGCCAGTCACGAATAACCTAGATATTAGTTGGATCCACATACACAACATTCTCGTCAACAATGTAGCCTGGGTACTAGACCCTTTCCATGTTGAAGGAGAATTTTCCAAGTTGGTAGATAGCTTGTGTTGTCATAGAGTGTGCAGAACCTGCTGAATATGTTGAAAGTGTTTTGCCCAAGTATTTCTATAGATGAGGATGTCATGTAGATACACCACTACAAAATAATTACTAAAAGTCCACAATATATCATCCATCATCCTCATGAAAATTTTGGGGGTATTTGTCAAATCAAAGGGCATGGCCAACGATTCAAAAAGACCTTCTTTTGACTTGAAGGTAGTCTTCCATACATCTTTCTACTCTATTGGGACCTGATGGTAGCCAGACTTCATATCAATCTTATTGAAGTATTTGGACCCCTTGATTTGATCAAGGATATCGTAAATTTGGGTAATCGGGTACTGGTTCCTGAATGTGATTTTATTTAGGGCCTGATAATCAATGCAGAGTTTCCAGGTCTCCTCTTTATTTTTCACAAGTATAATTGGGCTTCCACAAGCTGATGAGCTAGGTAATATGTGCCTCTTTTGGAGTAGTTCTTGGATCTGACACTTGATCTCCTCATTTTCTAACATAGAGTGGCGATAGAATGGCCCATTGGATAGCGGTGCGTCGAGGGTCAGATCGATAGAATGATTGACATGACAATTCATAGGTACCCCACTAGGTGAGGAGGCGATGTATTTATCTTCTTCCACAACCTTATCCACTTGATTTTGTGGAATGAAGAGGTCGGTTGTGGATGCCATGGATGTGGCTGCAATTTTTCACTCACTGTGGGAGAGAATCATGAAGAAGAAAAACTTCCTGTTTTAAGAGATGACCTTCCCACATTGCTTGGCAGAGATCAAGGAAATGTCACTAGGTGGGAATACCTCAAGAATCCTATAAAATTTCCTATTCAAGTTAATAATAACACTGCGAGGCCTAGAGTCATATACAACATGATGTTTTCATAAATAAGGTTGGCCCAAAAGAACATCACAAACTTCAAGGGGAGAAACATCACAAAATACCTCATCTTTGAAGGGCTTGATGCCGTAGGATAGGAAACACTATTGGTTGGCGCAAATATTGCTTCCTTGGCGGAGCCATTCGATGGTGTAGGGTTGCAGGTGCGACGTTGCTGGCAAGGCCAACCACTTGACAAACTCTGTTGAGATGAGGTTCTTATGGCTACCACTATCAACAATGAAGTGTAATGGGGTGCCTTTCACCCACATATATGAATGAAAGAGTCACTCTCCTCCCTATGGCTCATCAAGTTCACCGGGATGGATTTTGGTGGTGGAAGTAGTAGCACTAGGTTYTGCATCAATGATATATCTCCCCTTTTATGGTTATAACTCAGAGTTAGAACCTGCATCTGATTCAAAAGATTTCACCTCAACCATCAGTGATTTCTTTGAGCGACAATCAACAGTGTTATGCTGATGACTCTTATGGAAGTCGCACCACTTCCCTGTATATTTCTTTKTCTTTCTATTGTCCTTATTTGTTTATGGATTACATTGGTTTTCGTGAGGCTATCAATATTTTATCTTCACTTTATTCTATGGGTTGGAGATTCCCTTTCCTTCCTTCTGTTGTGAGGGGTTCCCAAACCCAAACTTCCATGTATTTTTTTTAAGCTTCTACTCGATTTTGATGGCATACCAATAAGCCTTTCCCAAGGACGAGATGTCCAGAAACTCCATTTCTTCCTGGATGTATCTATGCAGACCACCAAAGTACTTGAGCACCAAATGTCACTCATAATATTTGATACCCATATTGGTGCGCAAGGTATAGAAAATATTTGTGAACTCTAGTACTCCTTGGTCCCTTTCCTATTGTAGTGGGGTCCATTTTGTATATAGGTCATCCTAACTTCCTACAGGGTAGTACTATTCCTTAATAGAATCCTTGAAGGACTCCCAGTTGAGTGACACTATAAATAATGAGGGTTTCTCTATTTTCTTTTTATCACAAAAATTCTCCCACCAATCTTTGACATGGGGGATGGTTTTGAGGATCACAAAAGTAATCTTTTCTCTATTCGAAAAGATATGGACAAAAAAATACCCTTCTAAAAGATTCAACCATTTGTCTACAACATTTTTGTCTATTTGACCTTCAAATATGGGAATATCAAAGTTGATATGTACCTTGAAGAGGGCAACGACTCTGCTTGAGGAAGATGTGTTTCCTATTGGTAGTCGTCGAAGGATTTGCACAAAATTATCCATGATCTCATTCCTCTATTGCATGAGGGATTCCTTGAAAAGAAGTTTAAAAGGATCTCCTATCTATTCATATTTATTTTCTTCCTCCATGGAAGGTCACTTGGGCATGTGAGATTTATTTTCCTCAAGATAAACAAGCTCGAGACCCAACTCTTTGTACCTTGACCTCGTCGGGGACATGCACTGAGAACGACAAGGAGCAGAACGCTCAGATACCACTAATCCAGATTTTATGAGCATAACAAAATGAACATAGATTATTATTATTATTAACACATAGACACAATGAACAACAACAGATATACATTAAAACTGCCTTCTATTCAATAAACAAATATGTTGAAATTGTAAAATGCAAACTGAAAACAAGCTTGCTAGAATGGTGGTGGCTTATCTCTAAGAAGAGATGTGACGACTGTGATCATTCACAAGAATATGAGTACAATGAGGATCTGAAATACCTTTTACAATAAAAATGAATGCCAAAACCCTAAACATCCAAAAACCTAACCCTAGGAGATGAAGCGCCAAAAGTCACATGGGCCCCATTGGGGTAAGTTGGTACAAAAACTTCCCAGGGTCATTACTTTTGCATATGATCTCCGTTTTAGGCACACAATAGCCCATTGGAAAGGTCTATCCGAGGAATACACATTATGCCGTCAAAATCAAACTTTGTCTCCAATTTGACTGTGGCAAGCCCTAAAAACGTTGTTTAGGGCCTCAAAACGACCCAAGAAGTCTAGGACCCAAAAACTAGGAAAAAATTGCCAAACTAAAAAAATGCCAAGACAAGCCATTTAAAATAGGTGGATGGCCATCAATATCCACCTGGATCAATTCAAATAATGCTCGAACTTTTGAATACATGCTTTCTTTGTTAAGGATATTATTGTTTGCTTGAAGTGTTGTTTGCACACTCGCTTGCTTAATATTTTCCAACTCATTTGATCTTCATAATTCACACTTATTGGATTAATGAGTTTTTTCTCAACTGGATGATTCTCTTCCATTTCAATTGATTGAATGGTATTCTTGTTTAAGTAATGACAAAATTCTTCTCTGTGTACTGAACTTGCTCTTGATTTACATGTTTCCTCTCTGATTGTTGACTAGGGGCTCTATTCTCTTCTCATCTTCGAATATTTTAGTATGAATGACTGTGTTGATAGTGTGAGTCGGTCATTTAAATTATAGTTGTTGATCAATTTTTTGTAACTAATTATGGTAACCAACTTATTGATTACTTTTTTAATTTTTTTTTTTTATAATCCTGCTTCTTTCATTACTTAGATTTTCTTTTTATTTGATTTTTTCCTTTATTGGTTCTTTTATTCTCACTTTCAACTTCGGCCTCCCTGAGGGGTTTTTGACCTAGTCAATTCCTACTTGTGCCCCCAAAGAGGTTTTCACTAGTAGGACTTTAGACTGCTATGCATGATATTTTTTTCAAATGACCCTTATTGACTAATTTCTTGAAGGGGTTCCCTTGCAATGTTTTTAACTGTACTACTCTTGATGGTCGATTGTCCTTGACCACATATGGAACCAACCATGTAGTTTCTAGATTCCTCATTTTTCCTTTTACCCGATTGTCATATAAAATTACCAAGTCTCCATCGTTGATATCTTTCTTTTTAAGATGTTGATCATGCCAATATTTCTATGGATTCTTTTGAATTTCCTGATGTTGTTGCACCAACATCCTTTCTTATTCTAATTGGTTTAGTTGATGGAAGAATTTTCTTGTGTTAAGCACATGGTCTAATTCCAATTGATGGAATATTTGTCTTGTGTTAAGCACATGGTCGAATTCCATGATAGAGGTTATCTGACTTGGGTTAGCACAAAAGTGTAATGGGATTACTACTTCTTGACCATAGACTAATTTGTAAGGTGTCTAGCTAGGCGATATTTTGTATGTTATTCTATAGGCCCACAATGTTGTTGGAATTTTATCATCCCAATCGTCTCTGTCAATTCCACATCCTTTTGTTAATCCCTTGTGTAACATTTTGTTAAATGAATCAATGACTCCATTAACCTGTGGATTATATGCAATTTCCTTTCTATGGTCGATCAATAATTTCTTAAGCAATACTTTATTTGTACTATTGATGAAGTGGGTTCCTTTTGATGCTAGAATCCATTAGGACCGAAAAGAAAACCTCACGAGGATACAAATCCCCCTACGTTTTTATAGAGGTGGTACTCCTCTTTAATATTTTCTTAGGAATGTAAATTTTCAGAATAAGGGACTTTGCATAAGTTCATCGTGGTAATCAAAGAAATATAAATATTACAAGAAAAATAAAAGGAAAATGTTTTGTTTTCTATTTAGAGAATTTTTTTGAGAAATGACCATGAACCACACACTTCATACATTTAAATCATATAAGAAAAATTTCCTCACATCGATCATGGTTAAAGTAAAGATTTATGATCACATGAAAATAAAAAGAAGATGATCCACATGCATAAGAGAAATTTAACATAGTGAACATGGGAAAATCAAATAAATATAATGATAGATCAATCTCAAATACTTTATACTCAAAACTTAGAGTTACAAAGCACAGTTGAAACTGATCCCGAAATAGCTCCCTTGAAATTTCTAAAAAATATATAGTCTGTTACATATTCTTTGAAATTTAAAATGTGTTTGTACTAAGGACTGAATTGGGGTTCCCGTGAACTATAAATAAAAATATACACAATAATTAATCTTATAGAAGGAATATGATGGGCGTTAAAAGAACAAAAATACCTAGAAAGAAGAAAAGAGAAGTTATCAGACTTTAGTTAAACCTTTCTAGTCAAAGAAGTAGAGTAACTCGATGAAGAAACTGATAAAGAAATAAAGATGTGATCATCATAACTTACTATGATGGTCTCTTGTGTCTTTAATTGCTCTATGGTGTCCTTTTATTGCCTTCATTAATGGTTACACAAACTGTCTAACCTATTTCTTGCCCCTCATTGGTCAATTTGTCGATTTCTTTCCTGATACATTCTTCAATATAATTTTTCATCGGTGCCACGTTAATCTCATGCTAGATTTTGATGTTGAATAACTTGCCCCCAAAGTCTCATAAATCAAGGGAAATACCATGTAATGCTTCTTCAATATCTTGATTCTTCACAGAGTAGTCCACTAGCCAATTGTCTATGTCGTCTTCATTTTATCCTAGTATACCATAAAACTTTTCAATTGATAACCCTTTAAAAATATCAACTTGTCCGTCAAACTGTTGTTTTTTTAGGAACATTGAATTAAGGATTAATTTTGGGTCTTGAAATTCGTTAGTACTTCTATCTAGGTCTATCTCCGTGATCCTCTTGAACAATTCTTCTCTCTTTGATATATCTTGGATGCATGCTTGAACAATATTATGCAAATTTTTAATATTTTCCTTCTAGCACACGTTCAACTATTTCATCTGACTTGGGGATGGAAGATCCTCCTCTCTTCTCCTTAGTTCCATCATGTTGGAGAATTTGTTTCCAAAGGGTAATACAACATCGATGTAAAAACCTTCTTCATTTTTCAGGTCGGCTTGCAAGTATTCATGGAATGCATGTGCCCTCGACCCAAAAGAAACAATGTTTTTTGAAACTTCCCATGCCTCTGTGATCAATTCCATTCTTTTATTAACATTTCTTTCCACATAGCTCCTAGTTGATGTAATTAGGCTTGAATATTCTTTTAATTTAATAGTGGGTGTGGTGAGTCTGACTATTGATAAAGGAATGGAAAGAAGTAGAAGAGGCATTAAAGCGTCTTCCAGCTCCTTGATCCTTTCTTTCAACTTCGTGTTTTCTTCTTCTAAACCACCATTGGAGTCATACAAAGCATCTTTGGTTTCTCTATGAATTATGGAAATTTGGGAAGGCCGAAAATCCTTTAGGTCAACCTATGAATGAGATTTTCTTTTCTTATTTTTCACATCACCTTTTTCAATAATAAACTTCTTAGACTCCTTGTCGAAGACTGTTCTTTGGAAAGAGAACGACTCTTATTCACTAAAAGTCTCATTCTCAATGGTTTCTAATGATGAATTTTGATGGGCTATGTTTCCTAGCTAATCAATTGTGGGAAAAAAATTCTCGATATCTGCCTGAAGCTCCATGTATTTAAGAGATAATATGTTGATGTCATTTTCTATGTGATAGTCTTCTTCCTCTTGCACATTGTTCTTCCTCTTCTTTCTCAAAGGAATCTTGTGTGAGCTCTCGATTTTTCCCAGAGGGGGATTCTTTTATCCCTCGCTGCTTGAACTATTGTTGGCAACTTTCCTAGTTGGGTGGTCCATTGGAGCATTGCTCTGAGATGTGGCAGTTTTAGGGGTAACAATCGGAGACTGGGCACTCTTCTCACTGGGACCCTTTCNGCTCTGAGATGTGGCAGTTTTAGGGGTAACAATCGAAGACTGGGGACTCTTCTCACTGGGACCCTTTCCTTTCTTCTTTTAAAAATCATTAGTACTAAGTATTGTTTCCAAGTCACCAGCGTTGTGAGAAGGAATGCCTAAGTTTTTATCTTCTTCTTCACTTAAAATAGTATGAATGAATGAGTTGATGAATCATACTGAAAACATATGTTCCACGAAAATTATGTTAGGGTCAAACTTCTTTATCCTTTCAACATATTTCATATTTACATTGTGGAAGTGATTCACAAACTCATCAATTTTGTTTATATTCCTAAATATAAAGTCTCCAATTTTCAAAGGCAAGGGTATGAATTTTTTTTTCCATTTCTCGTGGGAAAAGTGAGCCAGAAATTATATTTCCTTGTTACTTCTGTGATAAATTTTTTATCAGATACATGGCATGGAATACAATATGGATTCTCCTTAGAACAAAAGATCTAGATAACACTGTGATTTTCCATCTTCTCCAACATCCCCTTTTTCTCCAAGAATTTATTTGCATGGTTTGATATCCTGGGGGTATTTTTACCAAACAATAGTCCCTTAAAGACTGAAATGAAATCATTTTAAAACTAGTAAAAATGCAAAGAAGTCTTTTGTCTCCAAAATGATTGATTCCAGAATGTGTCTATATCAACTTCACATTTCACTCTCTTACAGATAGTCAATTTTGGAAACTGACAACAATATGATATCGCAAATACCAAATAAGAAGCCATAAATAATTTTTTGTCTTTTTTGTAATGTGACAATTTGGAGGAGATTTCAATGGAAATCAACTTTCCCTAATTGAAAATAGATTTCTCTTTAACTGTAATATATAAAATATAAAGAATCATGCGGGAAATGGTGGTGATGCTTTTGACACTATCGATTGGTGGGATTTTGGGGCTTTGACACTTCATAGCTTCGTACCTTGCCTTATCTTGAATAGTCACCAAGTGGAGAAATCGCCAAAATCTGATTGGATTTGATCTATGGTTGATGATTATCTCTCTCGATCTGATGGTTGGGACTTATCTCTCCCAGCCCCTGGCTCCACCTTGATTTGATGGTCTGGAATTAATCTTGCTATAGATCAATGGTTCCTGTGGCTTTACACCATGATTTTTGTCAACGATGAAGGATCATTGATCCTTACCAGTGATTAACAATCAATAGTCATGGTTTCTCCCGACTGTAACATAACTTCTTTGTTAAATCAACATGTTTTCCTTATGCACTTCTGCAAGGATTTCGATCCAATTGCACTTTTTCCAAGCACTCTTACTTCTATTCATGGATCCTCTGCATGTGTTATCTCTCCTGAGATTTTAGAAACTTTTCTTTGTTTACTGTAGTTGACATCAATGACAATCAATATTCCAACAAAATATTCCGAGAGGCCTTACCTCATCTGAGCAAACTTCTAACTCAGAAGGTGCTAGTTCCTCTAACTCTGAAAACTTTTAGTCCAAACCCCTTCATCATGATCTATATCTTCTGAGAGTGGAGGTGGAAATTTTTTATTTCTCAAATCCTATTAGTTGTGTCACTCAAATGGAACATTACTTCTCCTTGCATGGAATCACTGATGAGTTGGCAAAACTTCATTACGGTGTCCTCTATCTGGATCTTGAATGCTAGAAATGGTGGAATTGGTATAAAATTTCATGCCAAGTGTATGTTTCTTGTACACATTTTGTGGATGAACTTTATGAATGCTTTGACATCGAGACACACAATCTAGTCCATTTGACCAATTTGAAATAGTTTGGTAATATGAAAGACTTTATCTCTGCATTTGATCACTCATATTTCAAAATGGAGGGAATGTCAAATGCCTTCTTCATGGAATTCTTTATCAATGGTCTAAAGGATGAAATGTGAGCCCAGGTCCTCACGGATCACCCATAGACTTGGTTAGAACCTACTAAATGTGCCAAGGAAGCACAATAGTTTTTTTTTCCTAGAACCAAAACCCTCTTTTCTTCCTCTCCCTCAACCTACCATTCGTACCCCTCATTCCACTCCTCTCAAGATCAATAAATTAACTCAAGAATAAATTTATAAACACCAACTCAAGGGCCTTTGTTATAATTGTGATGAAAAATATTTTCTGGGGAACACGTGTAAGGAATAGAATCTTTTTATGGCCATTGTAATATACCTAAAGTATATTTCACTTATTATCATGTAATAATATGTTATAGGTTTGTTATTACGTAAATAGGAATTATAATGGAAATGATAAGTCTATGATAAGTCATTACCTTTTCCAAGGACATGAATTATTGTTCCCTGCGTGTATTTATATACACATATTGTATCTCATATGATGTCAAGTAAATATGTAAAAGGGATAGTAAATAAAATATGATTTATTATGGATATATGGAATTATGTTATGTAGTCATGATGTTCTCATGAAGTGGACCACTAGATCCACTTTATTTGGTATCAGAGTGGTATTTCCTATGACTTGTGGTCAAGTTTGATTCGTGATAAAGTTGATTTTGCTGGTGGCATTAAAAAGAAAAAAAAAAAAAA